>VWYK01014352.1:50396-80769 GCA_013399775.1 Semnornis frantzii
AAGGACCCCACTGCGACGGAGACAAGCCGCAGGTAAGCGCCGACCGCGGGAGAATGAGCCCAGTCAGCCAAGAGGCGAGAAGGGGGAGGCCGCGCCCGGGCGGGCCCCGGCTACGGCTCGGCTCCTTCCCTCCACCCTGCACTCCGCACCCTCTCCGTAGCCCCAGGACCCCAGCGGCCCCTCACCCGTGTGATGCAGCACCTCGAAGCCCCCTCCGCCCAGCGCCGCCGGCCCGAGGCCCGCCGCAGCCCCGTCACCACCCAGCTCCATCGCACGCCGCCGTCTCACGTCCGGGAGCCGCCCCGCGCGCCCGGCGGCGGCGCCAATCGCCGCCCTCCTCTTCCTCCACCACCTCGGGGCCAGAGAACCAATCAGAGAAGCCCCCGCAAGCCGCTGGGAAGGCGGCAGAGTGAAGTGGGTAACACCATGGTTACGTCGACCAATGAAAGAAGAGGGGAGGGTCGCAAGGCAACCAATCAGGGAGAACTCCCCCAGCCGCCGCCAGTCGCTACGCTGGCCCCATTCCTTCCGCTCCACCTGCTCAGCTCCCGGCTCGGGAAAGGAAGGCGGCACCACGGGTTGAAAAAGGAAACGTCCGTTTATTGAACGCCGAAATGCGCAGGGACAGGGGTCGGAGGGCGGCTACCCGCGGTGGGGCTGGCCGTAACCCCGGGCAGGACCGGGCTCTGGGGTAGAAGCGCTGGGCCCGGGGCCTAGGAGCCATTGGGAGCCATGTCTTCTTCCATCTCCTCTTCAACGTCCTCCGAGGGGCCTGAAAAGAGCACGTCAGAGTTTTAGGACAGTTGCAGCAAATGTAGGTTTCTTACCCACAGGGACAACGTTAATTTGCAATCTTTTGAAGAGTGGCTGCCATAACATGAACACATAGCACCAATATACAGAAATAAAGCAAAATGCTGCCAGTCTGCAGTCAAGATTAATCTATGCAGAGACCTCAGACATGCTGAGGCACCAATGCTCAAGACAGAGTCCAGATACACTTTGTAATTAACCTCCTGTTTTTAAATAACTGGGATGGACTGTTTGGAGGTGGCCAACACAGCATTTAAGGAACCTTGCTCTTGAAAAACCCACCTGACTGTCTTGAGCTGCACTCCAGAGGCCAGGCAGGTAACCCACCAATTACAGAGCCATATGGATGTGGTCCACAATCACTCTTATGATAGCTACACTCAATTTAAACAGTTTTCTTAACTCCCTGTTCCTCCCTTACTAAGAACACCTAAAGTGTTAGGAAGCAATGAGGAGAGAGATTCTGTTTGGGAAACAAAGATTGTAGAAGTAAGTAAAAAGTGACCTGATTTTCTTTCTCTGCCAGGAATCTGACCAGCCTGTAGCAAGCCTTTCAGCCGCTCCACTTCAGCCAAAGTTGTGGCATTTGCTATAGCAGTCTAAAAAAGACAACACAATGAAGCTTTCCATACAGTACATCGCTCTGTTTACAATAAACATCAGAACAAGATTTTTTTTCCAGTTAAGTGACACTAAGTTCTACAAAATTCCACTTCTAGAAAATTCTCCAAATCACCATTTTGCTTTCCCTCCCCTTATTAAAGAAGCTGCTCTATCCTTGAAGAACTCTAAGCTCTGAGAAACATTTTACTTAAGTTTTCATAACCCAAGTATGTCCTAACAGAAGAAACAGCACCGAAACCAAAGTTAGGACATAACTGTTCTACTCATCTGAACAGAATCAGGGGCTTCCAGAAGGAAAGAAATGTCTGTTTAGGTCAGGTCCTTGACTAGTTTTCTCTACTTGTGTCTACATGTGCTGTCTGACATACTTACCTTTATTGCCTCAACATCCCCTGGGGACGGCCCAGTTTTCTTTTTGTCAGTTGGCAGCCCAGCACCTGGAGTGAAGCTTCAAAGTAAAATAAAGGCCCGTTGCACTCTCTGAACAACACATGCTTCTCCACTTCCAAACTAGGTTTGGAAGCGTTTCATTCAATCAAGTGTAGTATCTTATCTTTGTTAACAAACTGATACAGTGAAGAATTGCCTCCTTCAGAAACACCAGCAACTTGTCCTTGCTGCCCCATTTCCCCCCAGCCTTTTCATCCCCTCATGAAGAAGGGCAGGCTTTAACTTGAGAAATTAAGCTGTTGAGCAAAGCTGGTCAATTTGGATGTTGTTGAACACTCAGGTATGAGTTGCCATTACAATAGCAGGGTAGGTAAACAGAGTATCTGAAACTGAGTTTTGTGTTCTTCCACATCTAATATAATATAAAAATAGGCTATATAAAAGCCTATTCTAGACTGGATGCAATTTTAACATTCTAAAGAAAGAAGTTATCTTAAAGGTGCTGATTTAAGGAAAGAAAAATCTGTGGTGTCTAAAAATGGCTGCTACTGATTAATCAGCTGGGAAGAATGTCCTATGGTGACCCAGCATCAGTGCTGCAACTTCTCCTGCAGCTACGGAAACATTTTCCTTCATGGCTGTTTATTTAGCTATTTAGTTCAATCACCCACTTGTTCTGTCACAGACCCAAACTCCTTTTCACTCATGAATTTGAGCCAGGATCCATCTACTATGCTTTTCAATGCTGAATATGTCCCAAGATAATTTTTTATTTAACTACGAATTTGTAAATGCTATTGCCATACATAGTCCAAATTCTGATTTCCAAACAGGTTGACTGAAGATTAAGCAAGACATATGACGTACCATTGGTGTATGACATTCCATGTACTGTTGGAATAGGTTGCCCAGAGGGTGGTATAGGTGCCCAGAGATGCACCATCCCTGGAACCACTCCAGATCAAGTTGGATGGTGCTCTAAACAACCTGCTCTAGTTGTAGATGTCCCTGCTCATGGAAGGGTGAGGTGGCCTAGATGGCATTTAAAGGTCACTTCCAATCCAAACCAGTCTATGATTAAAAATTAATCTGAAGGAAAAAACCCACTTTTGTAATAGCATAACCAAAGATTTTCATCTGCATTTTTCTTAACTACAGCAGATTTTACAGTTTATATCCCCTGACAAAATATTTTAGTTACCAATCATCTATGAAAAAAGACCCAACTCAAAACCAAAATAAATGAGAGCCATCTCTCTGAAGTTAAATAACAAAAAGAAACAATCAAATGAAAGTTTCCTGCTTGTCGACTTAAATCAATCAACCCCAACCAAATATTTTCTGAAATGTATTCACCACCATCCAAATCTTGGCCCTTCTGGCCTCCAGAGGTTTTAAGGAATCCTGCCAGCCCCTGATGTTTCAGTTGACTGCCTAATCCCACACACCGAGTGGTGTTTCTGAAGGAGGGCGCCAGTGTAAATTGGTTTTAATCTTTATCTTACGTTTTTGTTCTCCTGGCAATATCCTTTGCAAGCTGTGCACCCCGTTTGCCCTTGAACATTTTCTCTGCCTCCTGTCGCTCCTACAGCGATACCACACACACAAAGTTAAGTGAGGAACATTGAATTTTGCAAATGTCTTTGCAAAGAAAGACACTTTGGCTCATCTGCATCAGTCAGCGTTGGTTTGTGGACACCAGGTTTATCAACAAGCACATAAACATTGCCCAAACACTCAAACTCAGAACATATCAAACTGCTGCTCTTAAGAGTACGAAACATTTTCCACACTTATCTCCAGTGAGAGCAGAAGGCTCTGCTACCGTTTCTCATGCCCTTCTCTAGAGGTCTATCAACAACAGAGGTTCAGAAAAGAAACAGACCAAACAAAAGTAGTAAAACTTAATTAAATATAGTTAAACACCTCATAGCTATAAAAGAATGAAACCACAAAAGCAAACAAAGGAAGTGTTTTAGAGCCACTTATAATACATAGCTTCAATAACATTTACAACTAAGGCCAAAAAAAATCACTGTTAGTGCTCAGTTTTCAAGGATGTCAGAGAAAAAGAAAAAAAAATATTAAACCAGAAGAAAGAGACTTACTTTAAGTTTCACTTTCTGAAAATCCAGTACTCTGACCTGGGGAACTTTGTGGATTACATACAATCTGTAATGCTTCTTGTTTGTTACAGGATTCCTTAAAATGCTACAAAGTAAATAAAAGGTTATAAAGAGTCTCCTAATTACAAAATACTTTGAAATACATAGATACACTAATACTGAAGTACACTGGTATACATAAAGTGCTTTCATGTACCTTCTGCTGTGACAGGCAATAAAATAACACATTAAATAAGTCTCATAACTGTCTTTTGATATTCTGGAAGCTACAGTAAAAACTTCTCCTTTGTTTTATTAAGTAGATTTTTTTTTTAAAGGACATAAAGAGCAACATCAAAATCTTTAAAAAACAAAGGAAAATCCCCAACAACAACACAAAACCCCATACCAAGCAAACAAAAAAACCCCAACAAATAACTAGTCACCCATTAAATACCAGCTATTTCTGAAGCACAGGAGAAGTTTCAATGTTTAGGCTTAAAGAATCATAGAACTGTCAGGGCTTGAATGGACCTCAAGGATCATCTAGCTTCAACCCCCCTGCCATAGGCAGGGACACCTCACACTGAATCAGATTGCACAGAGTCCCACCCAGCCTGGCCTTAAGAACCTCCAGTCAGAGTTCAGAAAAGCAGAGCATTCCAAACCAAAGCAAAGAGCCAGGCCAGTAGCACAGCTCAAAGAGCAACTTTTCTTGTCAGGATTACACACCTCAGGTAAGTCAATGATTTGATAGTTGCTAACGGATCCAGTTCACCCTATGTAACAGGAACACAGTAGGAAACTGAGAGTCCATTTAGTGAAAAAAATCAAACATTTGAAAACCAAGTACTGAACTCATGTCTATTTTAGAGATCACTTAACATTACCCATTGGTACAAATTAGAATTACTTCAATTAGTTGTAACATGAAATCCACTAATACTTTGTGATTGCTGTTCCACTGCACATGATGCACTAACTACCGCCAAAGCCACCTGATATGACTCCAAAGAAAAAGAACCAACTATTACTCAAAATATGTGACACTGCTCTCAAGAAAAAAGGTAACTAAATTGCACACACATCATTTAAGCTTGTTTAGATTTATCCTGCACTGACAGCTTACCAATTCTGCAATGTTGTTATTGGTAAGGATGAGCTCTGTCAGGCTGGGCAGAGCCTGTTCAAGGTTTTCACCAATCCGACTGAAAAAAAGAACAAAACCCAAAGGTTTAACTTAGGCCAGAAATTAGCAACAGTGTGAAGACAAAGAAATGCACTAGCAGAGAGGATCTCCCAGTCTGACCCTGGCAGAGGTTTGTTTTCAAGAGTGTTCCCCTGAAACACTTTTTTTCCTAGTTGAGCTGGCAATAAATACCAGCCACTGCTGTCAGACTTCCAGATGCCATATGAGATTTACACCCATTTATTTGTAGGTATATCCCTGTTCCCTTGTCTTTATAGGGATGATTACCAGAATCCAAAGCTCTGGCCAAATCCCACATTGCATCTCACTGTCCTGTCTGTAAAATGAAGATGGGCTTTGGCACACAATGAGGCGGGAAACTCAAACAGCATCTAAATAAACACTTCTCCACCTACCCAGCACTGAAAGAAGCACCCACACGTCTATCCCAAGAGCATTTTTCTTGATCCCAGGACAAAATTCCTTACCAAATCCTATTGTTATTCATCAGGAGAGTTTTCAGCCTTCTCAACAGAGGGAATCCATCCAGCTTACGAATCTCATTGTCGGAGAAATCAATTGCATCGAATTGGTCCAGAGTGGCACCCAAGTTCTCAATAACAGGGATTTTATAGCCTGGGGAGAGAATAAGAGGCAAGAATGAGACGGTGCCCACCATCTGAACAAAACAAGAGATAGCGTGTGTAGGGGGTGTATCGAGATGGACTGAGATGTGAATAAACACCTCTGGAATGACTCTTCTCCACATCCTCGCAGACCAAACTCTCTCCCGCAGAGCCAAACACTCCCAGTATCTTTCCGAAGTGTCCTTATCCCCCTGCCTCAACAAACACCCGAAGTCCTTTTCTGCATGTGTTCCCTCAGTCCAAACCCGTGTTTCTGGCCTTCCTCGGGCACCATACTCCCACCACTGCAGGTTCGTTCGACGTTTCTCCCAAATTCCTCTTCCATCCCACTCCTTCATCCCACTCCTCCCAAGTTCCCCTGCCACTGGAGCCTCCAGAACCTCCTCCCAAACTCCCGACCAGTGCAGACCCCTCCAGCGACCTTTTCCCCGACTTCCCCCGGCCTGCTGCAAACCCTCTTTCCGCTGCAGGCCCCAGGCCCCAGCAAGAGTCCCCCCAAGCACCATCACAGCTCCCCCAAGACTTCAGCCCTTCCCCTCGCAGGCCTTCCCGGTACAGGCCCTATCGCTCCCCGCACGCTGTAAACCCCCGCCCCGCCGAGGCCGCGCACCGCGCAGGTCGAGCTCCCTGTCGCGGACGGCGTTGGTGTACTGGGCCGCCTGCTCAATCAGCTCTGCCGTCAGCTTCACCATGCCGCCAGACCAGACCGCAGCCCACTGCAACACCCGCTCCGCGCCCTCCTGCCACCAGGCCCCGCCGCCCCGCGCCAGGCCAGCCCGCCGAGCGCTGAGTCCTGCCAGACCAGAGCAGCCGAGCGCCGACACAGCGAGGGGCGGGCGCTGTGGGTTCTAAATAGCTTGGGTTGGAAAGAGTTTTAAAATCGAGTCCGTCTGCTGACCCAGTACTGCCGGGTCCCCACGAAACCGTGTCCCTCAGCACCACATCTACATGGCTTTTCGATCGCCAGGGATGGGGGCTCCACCACTGCCCTGCGCAGCCTTCTAGGGCTTGACAACCCTTTCAGCGAATAAATTGCTCCTAATGTCTAAGCTAAACTACCCTTCGCGCGGCTCGAGTATGATTCCCCTTCTTCTATCACTGTGTTACTCGGGAGAAGAGACCAATGCCCACCTTGCTACAATCTCCTTGTAACTGTATGAGCTTCAACAAGTCCAGCGCTTGGATCGCAACTCCATGAACACTCCAGGCTTGGGGCAGAGGGGCTGCAAACTGCCTGGCAGAAAAGGACCTGAGGGTGCTCGTTAGCAGCTGGCTGACAGCTGGTTGTACGAGTGAGCTAGAGTGTGCTCAGGTGGCCCTCTCTACTCAGCATTGGTGAAAACGTCCCTCGAATACTGGGCTCAATTTTGGGTCCCTCACGTTTAAAAGCCATGTAGATGTGGTGCTTAGGGATACGGTTTTGTGATGGAATTGGCAATGCTAGGTTAATGGTCCGACTTGATGATCTTAAAGGGCTTTATCGACCTAAACGATTCTGTGACACTATGATTCCTTTCAGGTAGTTGTAGAGATTGAGATGGTCTCCTCTGAGCCTTCTTTTCTCCAGACTAAACAACCTCAGTTTCTTCAGCTACTCCTCCCAAGACCCTTCATCAGTTTCAATGCCTTTCCCTGGACCCACTCCAGCACCTCAATGTCCTTCTTGCAGCGAATGGCCCAAAAACGAACACGGTATTCGATGCCCCACTCTCTCCCAACCCAGCAGCCTCAGGTGCCCCACCGCCCCCGAGCTCCTTCCGCCTCGACCCGAGCCCTCTCGGCTGCTCCCCGGTGCCGGGCAGGCCCCAGCCACGTGCCGCGGGCAGCGGCTCCTCTCTCAGCACGGCCCCGGGAGCGCTGCGGCAGCTCGTCAGCAGAGGGACCCGCAGTCCTGCGGACGGCTCTTCTCTCCTCTGAAGCAGCCGCGAGCGCCTGGGACGCCTCCCCCACACCCCAATCTCCGATTCCTTCGCCCCGGATAGAAGCCCCGTCTCGGGAAACAGTCCAGGCCAGGTTGGTTGGGACTCTCAGCAACCTGCTCTACTTGCAGATGTCCCTGCTGACTACAGGGGGTTGGCCTAGGTGACCTTTAAAGGTTCCTTCCAACCTAAACCATTCCATGAATCTCTGATTCTATCCTTCCCTCTGAGCTGCTGGAGTTCTGCAGACCAAGTCTGCAGCAATCCAGGCAGAGCAGGCTGGGAACCTGCTGCACTGTCAGCAAGCGAGCTGCTCGCCTTTGGACAGAGTTGGCTCCTGTGCGCTTGGCTGGTGGGGCTGTGCTTGTTCAAACACATGCTGCTCCCTGGCTGCTACTCAGCCTCCCCACAGCAACGACGGATCTTGGTGCTTTCTCCCCTCCATCTAGCAGTTCAGCCTTTTCTCCTGCACACAGGTTTGCCCATAAACGCTTTCCCAGAAAGGCAATAAATGCCCTATCCCTAAAGACATTCCAGATCACTTTGGTTGGGGCTCTGAGCAAGCTGCTCTAGTTGCAGACATCTCTGCTGACTGCAACAGGGGTGGACTAGATGAGCTTTATAAGCCCCTTCCAACCCAAACCATTCTATAATTTGATACAGGTGCCCTAGCAATTCCATGTGTGCTCCGAATCTCAGAGAAGCCATGAGGGGCTTTGCTTATGAGACAAAATGTGCTTTCAAGTGTCACTACGTCCCCTCTTACCTGCTCTAGGAATTTGGAAAACAGCAAGGAAAGGCTGAGGAAGTGGAGATGGCTCAGCCTGTCATGTCTGGCCAGGCAGCTCCACTCCAGTGTAAAGTAAGTGCCTAGGACTGAGGCTTGCCTGCCTTCCTGATGGCAGGGCTTGGCTGGTGGCAGAAGTGGAAGAACCACAGTACAAATGACATAGACTGAAGATGGCACATGAAGGGAAGCAGTTTGTCACCTTCGGGTCCCAAATCTTGCTGAAGGCCACTAAGCCACCACTTCTATGGCCTTGGAGAAATACTTCCCCAGCTTACAAGGTCCCCATGAACAAGATGAGCCAGGATTGCTGGAATGGGTCCAGAGGAGGCCACCAAGGTGACCATAGGGGAGCATCTCCCCTATAGCAACAGGCTTAGAAAGTCAGAGCTGTTCAGCCTGGAGGAGAGAAGGCTCTGTGGAGACTACAGCAGCCTTCTAGTACCAAAAAGGGACTACAGGAGAGCTGGGGATGTACATTTTAGAAGGGCTTGTTGTGATAGGATGAGAGTCAATGGCTTTGAACTGGAAAAAGGGAGACTTAGACTGGATATAAGAAGAAATTCTTGACAGTGAGGGTGCTGAGACACTGGAACAACTTGCCCAGGAAAGTTCTAGGTGCTCCCTCCCAGGAAGTGTTCAAAGCCAGGTTGGACATAGTCTTGAGCAAATTGGTCTAGTCAAAGGAGTCCATGTCTATGGCAGGGGTGTTGAGGCTGGATTATCTTTAAGGTCCCTTCCAACCAACCCACCTCTATGATTCTGTGAATGGTTTCAGGATCCATTGCTACTGAGAGGATTTTTTGTTTGTTTGTTTGTTTGTTTTGGGTGAGCTGTGACATTTCTGTGAACCCAGAGGATGTGATAATAGAGTAAATGCTGTAGCCACAATGCTGGCACCACGCAGCAATGGCTCATACTTTTCTTCTGGGAGAATCTAGCACTACCACCCCGAGAGTGACACCTACCTGGCTTGCTCCCCAGGACAGCAGCAGTGGCACTGGCTGTGTGCTGAGTGGCCATCCCTGCCAAGGTATCGGCCAGGGTCAGGCAGCTCCCTGCTTAAAAAAAACCCACCCTCTCCAAAGGTGTCCAGGAAGCATATAGTCAAGTTTCTATAACATCTGCATTTGTTTAAAAGCAGTTAGGAGAAAGCAAGAAAAAGAGAGCAAGCTGTCATAAGATAAAATGAAGAATTAGCAGCAGTGTTGTACATGACGTGTACATCATGTGGTGGCAAGGACAAGAGTCTTCAGTCATCCCAGGCAGCTGTGAAAAAGAGACCCTCTTCAGCCCCCTGGAAAGCAGCTCCTGCCTCTGACAAGGCCAAATAAAACGTGGACCTGTCTCCTTAGCATGGTACAGCTGCATGCCTCAGCTCTGCAGCCCTAACAGAATTCTAATTGAGAGCAGAGGTTCTTGCTCTCAGATGCTGTACACAAGCTCTTAAAAGCCTTTTTTTTTTTTGTAATGGAAAGTCAGAGCAGTGACTTTTAAGATGTGTTCCCCACCTGCCAACTACAAAATGGCAGATGGCCGTTCATGCAACCTGACAGCCAAACAGCAAACGAGCCAGTCTTCAAGAAAACAGCTATTATAGATTTGGGGTTGGTGCCAAGAAACAATAGAGAAACAGGCTTTAATGGATTGCCTAAATATGCATTTATCTTGAAGACACAGCCACTTTGATCCTCTGAGCATACCAGTGTCAGACAAATTTTAATAGCTCCAAGCAAGCATTGCAGTAAGTTGGATAAATAATCTGAATTTTATTACTTTCCAAGAATGACTTCTGAGGGAGTCAGTGCCCTAGGAAATGCTGGGAGCTGTTCTTGTTTCAGGAACTCGACGTGTAGAATTGGTCTCTTTCCCTGGCTGGCTGGAGGGCAGCAGAAAGTGGAATAAAGCTGGGGCTGCTGGGGATTGGTCATCTAGAATTGCACTGCTTCACCCAATGTGTATTTTAAGTTAAACCAAGGATGTAAGGGTAAACATATTCCTTTTTTTTTTTTTTTTAAAGGCATTTCAGTACATCTAAATATACCAGCATTCAGAGGCAGGCTGCCCTCAGCCAGAGAACTGGAAGCAGAGCTGGTGCAGCGCTCTCCACTCACATTTCCTGGGTTGTGACTGTGTGACACAGCAGCAGAAATGAAAGTTTGTTATTTTACAGCCAAAGAGGTAAAAGCCAGGAGCATTTCACCCCACTTCTGACCTCTGGTTTGGCCCAAGACCAGAAGGGCAATCCTGAAGGAACAGAAAGAATCACTGTATTGTGATAAATCAGCTGATTTATCATCTGATAAATGTGAGACTCTGTAAGACAGCCCACAGCAACACAGCTCTGGGAAAGCATCCTCCCTCATGGGAGGCCTCCACTTTTTCCTTTTTCACACTTAAAATGCTCAGTTCCAGATATCCAGGCACTACCCTGGGCACCTGGCCCACGGTTAAACATTGCAAAACCAACATGACAAAAAAAAGGCTTCACAGCTCCCTTTGCCTCCCAACATGCTGGCAGCTTCTCCTCTTCCCCAGCCAGCTAAAAGTGGCCTTGCAGCTCCCATCTGCTCTGGGGCACTGGAGCCACAGGACACTCCTTGTACGGGTGGGAAAGGGGAGCAAACCCTCGAGCCAGCTCCTCAGAGATCCCCCACAACTGGGAAAGAAAGGTTGTGGAGACACCAAAAAACATCTGGATGCAATCCTATGAAATCTGCTGTGAGTGACCCTGTGGTGATCCTCAGAGGTCCTTTCCAATTCCAACCATCCTGGGATTCTGTGATATGCCTAGGTGTGGCTAAGTGCAGCCCCAATCTCCAGCCTGCCAGTCTGGGGTGCACCACAGATGCCAGCCCAGCCTGGCAGGGGACAGATATTCAGGATAAGTTTCCTGTGAAGGTAAAAGATCTTTATGAGAACAAAAGTGGGTTTTGCAGATGCAGGTCATCTGCTCCTGAACCACTTCTGCTACAGGCGCTCTGAGCTGATCCAGAGCTCTGGCCAGGACAGCTGCTTTGTTCAGCAAAATAAAGATATGTGGTGCATCGCTGCTCTGCCCTGCCTGTTGTTGGGATGGCAGCTGCATGAATTTGGAAAGACACAGATTCATTTCTCAGGGCAGATCAATAGTTTATTAACTTAAAGGTCAGTTCACCAAAGCTCCATCTTTCCTTCGGTTTGGTCCAGGCAGGTGAGGACTGGTGATGGTGTGGCTCTCCCCTCTCCACCTGGCTGAGGTAAGCTCTAGGTGGGCAAGCCCAGGCAGGGCACATGTCATTGCAGCTGAAACCAAGCAGGGATTATCCCAGCTCCATCGGGAACTGGTGACAATCCCTACTATGAATTTCACTGGCAAAGAGTTTAACTATTAGCAATGAAAATCAGAACATGCAGCATTGGAAAGAGTGTTTGCATGTGACCAGTGCAAAAAGCAGCTCTGCAAGGTCAGAGGGGAGAAAAGGAAGATGTAAGACACAAAAAAAGATTCCCCACTCCCATATAAAAAATAGTCCACCGAGAAAAAACGAAACAAAACAAAAAAAAACAAAACCACCCAACAAGGATTGTATAAGTTATTTTTTAAAAATCTGTAAAACAACATAGCCAAGGATATTTCAAACACAATTATATAAACACCACGTGACTTACTATTAATAGAGAGCATGAAAAGGTTTCTTTTGGGGAAGGGTTTTGTAGAATTAAAGAGTTTCCTGGCCAGATCCTTGGAATGCTTCTTTTGGAAATAGATGCCCCAGAAAAATGACTGCCACAAGCAGGAGAATGTTGTGAGTGAGAAGGGCACACCCAGTGAAATGGGGGAAGGATCACGACACAAAATGCCAGGAGACATTAATTGAGACATCATCTCGTTTAGAGGAAGGATCTAGCTCATTCCAGTTAATCAGCAACTTACTAGTAGTTCCAGGAGGGAAATTCGCAGTAAGGCTGTGATCCCACGGGCTGGTCCATGTGAATGAATCCCCTCCCTGAGTCCCTAAGACTCGCTGTAGGCACAAGGGTTTTGCCTGCCTGCGAAAGCCCTGTGAACTTGCCGGGCTGCCACAGCTCAGAGCCACGGGGATCAGCTCTTGCTTTGGTCCTCAAATCTCCAGTTACTGCCACGGCCAGAGAGAAACAGCTACGGTCTGAATCCGAACAGGAGTGCCAGAGCAGGCTGGAGGGCACCGCTCCCAGAACCACCTAATTCATCGTTTCAGCTATGTACAGAGCACGGCGCCGGCCGCGTGCAATGCAAGTTTGGATCAGCCATCGCCTAGCAGAAAAGAGTACCAAAACCTGAGCCAGAAACGGCTCTTTCTCTGCAGGTGTGTCAGGTCCTGCGCCCTTTGCAGCAAGGGCTCCTGCCAGCCCCCTCGGAGCGGGCACATCAGTAGGAATTCTGTGAAGAACCAAGTGTGTGTACATGGATCATGCCTTGGTCCCTGCTCATGAGGAGTGTTTGAGAGTATTAATATCACCTTGTCTGCTGCCTTTTGGGACTCGATCGTTCAGGGTACGATCCAATCTCTGCTTAGCATATTGCTGTAGAGACACTGTGCTGACAGTGATATTAAAGCTATCAAACTCACGAGCGAGTGCTTGGCAGCACCATGTAAACTCTCCCAAAGCTGAAAAAATAAACTCTTGTCCTAAACATTTGGCAAAACCGGGCTGGCAGTTGGTGGAAGTCCTGGATGGATGCAGCGGCTGAACTTTACCCGGCCATAAGACACGTCTGACAGCAGAACTGCACAAACAGCTTCTTTTCACAGAGCTTGTTTGATTTCACCATCTCACAGAAAGTCTTGTCAGCTGGGAGGCCGAGGCGAGGAACAAGAGAAAATGAGAGCAGATTAACATTTTAAATAAACAAACATTGCACGTAACAGGCGGTGCAATTCGTTCCAGTGTTGGAGGAGTGCGAATTGAAAAGGAGTCGCTTTTTAAGGGCATCTTTCACATGGCTGGAATGAAGGAATAAAGCAGCTTTGCAGCGAGTGGGAGAATTAGCCCCAAGACTAAACTATAACGAAACATAAACACTTGGATGGGTTTGAGCAACAGGCAGATATCCAGCAGCTCTGCCAGGTGATCTGCCCATCGCAGCTGGAGCCCGGCAAGCCCAGCAGCTTCAACACTTTCAGCTTTCTGCTTCGAAGGGAATCCCCCAAACCCCTCATTTTTGCTAACTGAGAACCACTGTGGTGCCAGTAGTTCTGTCACAGCTACTTACCATTGGTGCAGGTTTCATTTGTCACACAGGAGCCTCCAAGGAGGCTAAAACCTTCTTTACACTTGAGGCAGTTTCCACTGGAGCCCTCACAGGCTGAGCAGTGATCATCACACCTGGAGAAAGAGACCCTGCTGTGAACCAGTGCTAACCCCCCAAACTCAACCATCCAAAATGGGCCATTGGCCAGATAATATTTCTGCTGGCAGTGGGACTGAACGCAGCTACACAGAAGACAGTGAATCTGAGGCTTCAAAAAGCTATCAAAGCCCTGGGAAAAAAAAGAGCTCAGCAGTGCCAGCTTGATGCCTAGTGACAACTAGTGACAACCCAAAAGTACTCGCCTGCTGGGAAGGCTCAGCAGGACACACATCTCACTTCCCAGCAATCCCAGTTAGAAAAAGGGCTCTGAGGGAAACTAGGGAAAAGACCCCATCAGCTCTGCCTGGTGACGGTGGCTTGCAGAGACTGTACCCAAAACCCCTGGGCAGGGAAGCTGGCACCCTGTTCCTCCCTGCTGGAGTGGAGCCCTGGGCAGGTGGGCGCTGGGCTGCCTGTTCCCAAGTCGCCCTTAATCCTTCCCCTTCATGTCTGCTTTCATGAGGCTGAATCCTCTCCCACTCCCCACTTAAAGTGTGGAGTGCTGGTGAGTGGGAGCAAACTGCTGCCTCCCGGCATCTCCCGGTCTCCAGCAGGCAGCCCCATGCTGGGCCAAGGAGTGAAGGCTCCTCCAACGTGGCCATAGGGCAAACAGGGAGGCTGGATTGAAAGCAGGAATATCTGCCTGAACATCACTATTCCTCCTACCTCCCACACCTCCTCCAAACCGCCTGGGGCTGGGGTTGAGCCACTGTAGCCCTAAGATGTCTTGGCTGGCTGATTCCAGCGGGGGAGAGTGCGGCTTGGCTGCTCTGAAATCTATAGGGCAGGGATGTGTGGGGTCCAGCCCCATGGCTGCTCTGCCTCCCAAATTCCTGTTTCAATCTCTCTAGTAAACAGCTCCAAGCTCCAAGATGTTTTCAGGATTATAATTTTTTTTTTTTTTCTATCGTAACTGCCAGTGCTCCCCATCAGACCCAGCTGTGCTCCAGACACGATCAGGGAGGTAGAATCATAAAATAAAATCACAGAAAAGACCTTTAAGATCATTGAGTCCAACTGTTGATCCAGCACTGCCAGGTCACCAGTAAACCATGTCCCTCAGCACTACATCCAACCCCTTCAGGGATGGGTACTCCTCCACTGCCCTGAGCAGCCTGTTCCAGGACTTGACAACCCTTTTGGGGAAAAAATTGTTCCTCATGTCCAACCTAAACCTCCTCTGGTGCAACTTGAGGCCACTTCCCCTGTCTTATGTCTTGTTTCTTGAAAGAAGAGACTGACCCCTATGTGGCTCCAACCTTCTTTCAGAGAGTTGTAGACAGCCAGAGGGTTGCTCCTGAGCCTCCTTTCCTGCAGGCTGAATAACTCCAGTTTCAACTGCTCATCAACAGACTTGTGCTCTAGACCCTTCACCAGATTTGTTGCCTTTTTTTTGGACTCACCCCAGCACCCCAATGTTCATCTTGTAGTGAAAGGCTCAAAACTGAACCCAATATTTTAAGTGCCGCTTCATCACTACCAAGTACAGGGGGACAACCAACTCTCTAGCCATGCTGGCCACATCATTTCTGACCCAAGCCAGGATGCTTTGGCCTTCTTGGGCACATGGGCACATGCTGGCTCATATTTAGCTGGCTGCTGACCAACATTCCCAGGTCCTTTTCTGCCAGGTAGTTTCCAGCCACTCTGACCCAAGCCTGGAGCATTCATGGGGTTGTTGAACTTCATCCCACTGGCCTCAGCCCATTGATCCAGCCTGTCCAGGTCATAGAATCATAGAATCAACCAGGTTGGAAGAGACCTCCAAGATCATCCAGTCCAACCTATCACCCAGCCCTATCCAACCAATTAGACCATGGCACTAAGTGCCCCATCCAGTCTTCTCTTGAACACCTCCAGGGACAGAGACTCCACCACCTCCCTGGGCAGCCCATTCCAATCCAAATCACTCTCTCTGTGAAGAACTTCTTCCTAATATCCAGACTATACCTCCCCAGCACAAATTGAGACTGTGTCCCCTTGTTCTGTCGTGTCTGTGCCCTCTGCAGAGCCTCCCTACTCTCAAGCAGATCAACACTCCCACCCATCTTTGCATCACCTGCACTTACTGAGAGACCTCTTGCAGACCATACCTCTTGCAGACTTTGTTGGGCAGTCCATGGCTGTCAGCAGGGTAGAAGCCCTCACGGCAGGTGGGGACACAGCGCCAGTGTGGTGTGGGGCTCTCAGGGATGCAGGGTGTGCAGTCCTCCTCGCCTGTGCCTGTGGGTACAGTGGTGAGAGCAGATGACATGGGAGGCTTTAGAGACAGGTGCCACAACACACCAGTGTGGCCACAGCCTCACATTAGATGAGGGGCACCAGCTGGGTCAGCCCCATACATGCCCAACAGTGAACAAGTTGCTTGTTGTGTCCTGCTTGGCTCCCTAAAAAACTCATCTTCCATCTCCCCAAAAATCATCTCCCACTGCAAAAAAAGAAAAACCAGCCTCCACCCAAGAAAATCCATCTCCCACTCTAAAAAAGAAAAAACAGCTCCTGCCCAAGAAAACTCAGCTCCTAGCTAAAAAAAATCCATCTCCCACTCAAAAAATCCCAGTTCAAAAAGCCAAGCTTCCACTCTGAAAAAATAAGCTCCTATTCAAGTAAACGCAAATCCTATCTCAGAAAGCCTTGCTCCCACTCCAAAACCCACAACTCCCACCTCAAAAAACTCAGCTGGGACCCAGTGTCCTGCCCCTCTGTAGAGCCAAGAGCTGGCCACAAGGGCTTGGCAGGGGACAGCATATCAAAATCCTCTCTAGGACATCAGCTACTGCTCCCAAGCATGTCCTGGTTTGGCTTTCCCATCCTGTGCAGAGCGAAATGTGGCACAAATGATGCTAAGTTTGGCTGTGGAGGAGTTGGAGGGGGGAAGAGCTTGGGAGAGGAGCTGGGAAAGCAGCGGGTCCCACTCTGACACTGGGACATTGCATCTAGACAGTAAACCTCAGTGATGGAGGTTGTGTTATTGGAGGCTTTCCATGCACCAAGACTGAGAAATGGTTATGCAGGAAAAGGAGACGAGAAAAGGCTTGAAAAATAATTGTGGTGAAGTACATTTACACTGACTGGAATAAGAATTAGAAGGGAAGTAATTTTCTTAAGGGATTAAGAGCCCTTTCCCTTCCACGCTTGCCAGCAAGATCAATAAATATTTTGGATTTAGTCTTAGGAAATTGCCCATGTATGATAGATGAGATTCATGCCACTGAACATGAAGTGTCTAGAGATCATATTATCATCAGATCTATGATGATTTCGAGGGCAGACACAAGCATTAACAATGGAAAGTAATTGGACTTTCAAGAAGCAAAAAATGCAGGATTTAAAGGGAATGCTGAGCAACTGTGGGCAGTGAGGGGAAGCCGGCAGCAGGCAGCCTGGCCCCACAGGATGGCCAGGATAACACACCTCAGCTGCCTGGCATTTTTATATGCTGCAAAGCCATCTTCCATCACTTTGAGAGGGTTTTACAGCCTCCCCCACAACCTTATTAAACTAAAGCACCTGGCTCCAGAGGGATCAGGAAATAAAGAATGACTCTAATAAAAATGTAAAAACTCCCTAAAAATCTTTCTAATATGAATATAGTCCCAGCACCTCGTGGGATGTGCTGGAGAGATGGGATTGCTTCCACTCCGTCACCCTGTGCCTTGGCTCAGGGTGGGTATGGTGGGCATCCCCAGCTCCTGATGCACAAGAGCTATGGCACTGTGCGTGGGGATGCTGCATGGCGACAGACGTACCTGTGCTGGCAGGGCAGGCCTCGCACTGGCGGGGCTCCTGGCTGAGGTACATGGCAGGCTGGCACTCCGGCACGCAGCTCTCCCCTGCCAGGCTGCCAGGAAAGACCATAGAATGGTTTGGGTTGGAAGGGACCTTAAATATCATCTACATCCCAATGCCCTGCCATGAGCCGTGACCCTTTCCACTAGACTAGGTTGCCCAAGTGGCCTTGAACACTTCCAGAGCGGGGCATCCACAACCTCCCTGGGTAACCTGTGCCAGTGTCTCATCACCCTCACTGTCAAGGATTTCTTCCTAATCTCCAGTCTGAATCTTCCCTCTTCCAGCTCAGAGCCATTGCCCCTAGTCCTGTCACTACAAGCCCTTGTAAAAAAGTGCCTCCTCGGCTTTCCTATAGCCCACTTCAAGTAAAGGAGTGCTGCTATAAGGTCTTCCTGGAGCCGCCTTTTCTCCAGGTTGAGCAGACCCAAGTCTCTCAGCCTTTTGCCATGCAAGAGGTGCTTCATCCCTCTGATTATCTTTGTGGCCTCCTCTGGTGCCCCCAGAACTGAAAGCAGTACTCCAGTTCTGTCTCACCAGAGTAGAGGGGAGGGGCAGAATCACCTTCCTTGCCCTTCTGGCCACACTTCTTTTGATGCAGCCCAGGACACGGTTGCCTTCTGGGCTGCAAGCGCACATGGCCAGCTCATGCTGAGTTTTTCATCAACTGACAGGAAAACCAAAAGCAGAAAAAATAAGCCTTGAAAGCAGAGAGGCCACTTGCACCCAAAACTACAAGCTTTGGGGACTCTGTACAGCCCATTCCCATCTTTGCATCCCCCAGCGCCCTACAGCAGCCTCAGCCCACAGCGCAGGAAGCGTTGGAAAACCAGACAGCGCTTTGGGAGAAATTAAAGCTCTGCCTGGACCAAAGAGACGGCTGCAGGCTCCCTAATTAAGTATCTAGGAGGAAATAAAATTGTTTTTTTTCCCATGGGCAGCCAGCCAGGCTCTCCCAAAGACCTTTTGCACCGCGAGGCTCCCCGGAATAAAAGGAAATTAGTTCGGTGCCATGGCTGGGCCAGCATAGCTTCAACATGGCAGGGATGATTTGAAGTCGCAGCTTAAAAGGATATTGGACAATAAAAAGCAAGCGCCGTGCAGATTATGTCCGACAAGTGCCTCCACTTTTGCTTTTCCAAGGGTGTAGATAATCTTTTGGCAGTGGCAATTTCCTTGTCTGAGAGAGCTCAGCTGCTGCACCGTGGCTCTGGGCTGCTTACAGCCCCTCAGCAAAGTGATCACAATTCCTTGGGAGCTTGGAGATGGAAAACAACTTCTCCCCAGTGCCAGTGCTGCTCGCCAGCATGGCTGGGCTCTGCATCCCACAGGACAGCTGGCAGCAAGGGCACTCAGTGCTTCTTGCAGGGTCAGGGCTGCTCCACTTGCACCTGTATTACTGGAAAGCCACTATCCTGTGCCAGCCCCACTCCACAGGTACATTGGGTAAAATTTTCCCACGTGATGAGGCAGAGGGAAGGGTTTCTGTATGCTCAGGGAAGATTTTCAGCCTTCCTGGAGCAGCTCTGCTGGGTACTGACTCTGCCAGGGGAGCAAAACCAAGTGCACCATTTGTCTGAGATGGCTCTGATTGAGTCACCTGAGAGCTGGGAAGAAACCTGTGCTTTGCAATGTGTCCTATAACATTTTCATTGCTTTCCCCTCCATCTTAGATGCTGTAATGCTGTGATCTGCTCTGGTCTCAGTCACCAAACTTGGATAGGCCTTTCTGAACCTGCAGCACAGCACTTACCCATCACCCTGGCAAGAGCTGGAGGAAATTAAATTAAATTTAAATAGTACTTTCCAGCTAAGAAAGGGACATGAATCACCACCTTTGAATCCCCAGACCTCAGCTACAGTACCATGGAAGCAGGATCTCAGGTCTTTGACTAATTCACTTTCTAATTTCCCACCGGTCCTCCCAAACCGAAGCCGCAGGTAGCAGCGCTGCAGGTGTAAACTCCTCCCGAGCCAGTGCTTTACCTGAATCCATCTTTGCAGGCAGTACATCTGTCTGCTTCGCCAACACATTTTTTACAGCTCTGATGACATTTCAGACAGCGTTTCTGACCTTTTGAAAAACAAAGCGAGGCAGGGAGAATAAAATCTGGACAGTGATTTGCAGGCAGCAGTCAGAGCTGCAAAGCCCTGCTGCACTCCAGTGCCAGCTCCCTGGGGCAGAGAGGCAGGTCCCCCCCATCCCTGACAGGTCCCTGCTACTGCTGCTGACCTTATCTGTCATTGCTTGCTAAGAAGAAATATGCTTTGCAAGCAGCTAGGGTCATTAATTACAGTCTTCTAATTAAGAGCCGAGTGCCTCTGCTTTGCATCACCCTCTGTACACCCAGAGGTTTTCCTCCTCCCTTTACTGTGCAAAGTGGATCAAGGTGGGGAAATTCAAAGCCAACACTCAAAAATCAAGGTGCTTTCCCCACCCACAGCACTTAAAAGAGTAGCAGCAACCCCTGCCACAGCCCACAAGTGGTGAAGCATCCTTACGTTCCTCGGCGTAAAACCCAGGCGGACACAGCACCACGCAGGTGCCCATCTCCTGGTGGTGGTAGAGGCTCCTCTTGCAGGCCGTGCACTGGGCGGGTCCCCTCCCGACACAGCGCTCGCAGCCCTTGTAGCACCGGCGGCACCTCCGGGCACCTATGTCGCCGAAAAACCCCGCGGGGCACGAGCTCACGCACATCCTGGGGAAGGAACCGCAGCACCCAGGCTTTGGTGTCAACACCCAGGCACCTCCTGGCAGCTAGGTGCCTGTCACCATCCCTTCTCTCACAGCATTTTGGGTGTCCCCCAGTTTGGGTGTGTTTGCTTGTTCTTAAAATGCAGGGTGCCTTGGATGTCGTGGCTCTGACAAAGAGCTGGGGACTCTTGGACAGCAGCTCTGACTAGAAGCAAACATCCCCTTGTCAGCCCAAGAGATTGAAGAATGGAAACCCCAATACCAGAAGTGATTTGGTACCTCAGCCAGCTGTCTCTTGGGCATGGGTGACCCTGGCTGGTGAAGGTGATGCTTCTTTCCCAGCATGGCCATGACCCTCTGGGGCACCCCAGCTCCATGCCCCCACTCCAGTGCAGGACTCCCCACACCTCCTGCTTGCTGTTTTACCTCTCATACAGTTCTTTCTCTGGCAAACATCACCCTGCAGTGTGAGCCCTGAGGAAAGGTGACACCACCACCCCCCAAGAATCCTGCGGGGATAACCCGCCAGCCCCCCACCAGCCCTCACCTGCCCATTTTCATGTTGCCCAGGCTGTAGTGGATGCAGTTCAAGCACTGGTCAGCATTGGGACCATCACAGCCCTGGTCACCGCACTCGGGATGGCATGGACCTGGGGAGGAAGAGATCAGCTCATCAGGGAGAAAGATTTAGCATTCCCCAGGCCCTGCTGCCAGTGCCAGTGCTCTGAGTGCACCTTCCCCAGAGGCATGGACATGTGGAAGGGGCTGGAGGCCCTCCACCTATCTTATCCTTTATCTATTATCCCACAGACCTTCTATATCTCTTCCCATGGAGCTGTATGGCTCTGGGTGCTCATTTCCCCTCCAGCCCATCCTCCCTGCCAGAATCCCACCCAACCATCATCCAGCTGAACACCTTGGGGCAGCTTTGAAAGAGGGGCTGGGCCCTCTCCTTGGGGAACGCCAGGGACGCCCGCCCATGCCTATGCTGGGGCGGAAGGTGGGCAGAGGAGCTTTTTTTACTCCTCAGACAGCTGCACCACCAATTTGTGGTGGGAGCACTGGGACGGGGCATTTTGCTACCTTCTAATTTCACTGTCCTGCTCCCCCGTGCTGGCCACAGGCAATGCTCCTCCCAGCCTGCCTTAGCCCTGGGCAGGATCGGGCCTCGTGACTCCCCTGGTCAGGGCTGCATTTTCCCAGATACTTTGGAAGGGGACAACGTGGTGGCTCTGCCAGAGCTTACCTGTGTACTCCTCCTCCTCCTCCACCACCTCCACCTGGCTCTGCAGGAAGGCAGCTCTTGATGGCTCCATTTCTGATGCTGCCACCTCCAGCATCCTTCCACGGGACTGTGAGCCTCCCAGTGTGGTGTAGGGGTGCTCAGCTGTCCCGTAGAAGATAAGGCTCCACTCCTTCAGCTTCCCTGTGGGGCAGGCACAATGTCATCCATCTTGCTCCCCATCCTGCTCTTCCCTGGATGACCTGGCTTTAGGGGAAGCAGGAGGAGGATGGACCAGATGGTCAGGGCTTCACCGCTGGCATTGCAATGTAGAAGCAAACAATGAACGCCCAGAAATGTTTGTGAGCCCCTGAGCTCCCAAGCCCACATGAATGCAGCTGTTTTATGGCACCTACAGGGGATTTTTGAGTCTACAACTCATCTGATGAACCCACGTGTGGAGAGATCCATTACCTTTAAAAGCTCTGTAATGGAGGATTAATTCTGTCTGATAAAAGCCACCTGGCACACACTGGATTATTTCTTGCTGCTGCTGTTCCAGCTACTACCTTTTCCAACATAGGAGAGGTCAGAGCCTGGTGTCCCCCAGAACACCACAGGATCAGCAGACCCTGTGCTACACCTGGGGGCTGAAGACCCCCACAGCCTTACACCCACCCCAGGGTCTTCCCAACCCATACTACTTTGGAGAGGGCACCAAAGCCCAGTGCTGCTTCTTCCCACTGCTGTTTCTCTTTCAATTCCCCATCAATACAAGTCCCTTCATGCCCGCATTGTGCTCAGCTTTAACTGCTAATCCCTGTGTTTCCAGGAAGGGCTTAACATTTCCAACTCCCAAATCCATTTGCTCTCCAAAAGGGCTGAGAGGACCTTGCTCTGGAGCCTGCAAAGGGGTGAGCTCAGGTGGCATCAGCTGGCTCAGCCCTGCACCTCCAACAGAAGAATTAAATCTGCTTTAAATCTAAAATGTCTTGTGGAAGGGAAGCTCAGGCTGAATGGGGCTGGTGCTGGGGATGTGCCAGCCACTGGACATCCATGGTATTTAATTAGGAACAAATTAACCAGTTTAATTAGGTTAATTTAATGGTGTTAACATTTAATACCCATTTCTGCCACAGGCTGGGAGCATCATCCCTTTTTCCTCCCACATTGTCCTCTCTGCCTCAAACTTGGTACAGACTCTCTGAAGGGAGCAGCTTCACCTGAAATGAGGTTGGAGTGAGGTGGGAGTTGGTCTCTTCTCCCTAGCATTAGGTGACAGAACAAGAGGAAATGGCCTGAAATTGTGCCAGGGGAGGTTTACATTGGATATTAGGTAAAATTTCTTTCCTGCAAGAGTGGTCAGGCACTGGAACAGGCTGCCCAGGGAGGTGCTGGAGTCATCATCCCTGGGGGCGTTCAAGAGATGTGTGGACATGGCACTTTGGGGCATGGTTCAATGGCCATGGTGGTCTTAGGTTGATAGTTGGACTCGATTACCTTAGAGGTCATTTCCAACAGACACAGTTCTATGATTCTGTGGTTCTAACATGCTCATTTTCATTTTGCTTTGTAAAACTGCATAAAGCTGAGCCCTGACACCAGCAAGAGGCTCAGAGACAGGCGCCTCAAACTGGAGCTACAGGGAGGAAAGCAGCTCCGTGGGCGCTTTGCTGCCACTTGCCAAGTTCAAAAGATTTTGGGTGAAGGCAGCAAACAAACACTTTCTGCACAAGGAACCCCCACGTGCCCCTCCCACCAGAAAGTCGCGTGGGAGAGGTTTTTAATATACTCCTGGCTTCTTATCAATGACTTTGTGGATTTTAACACCCCCTCAACACACGCCAGCCCCAGGCAGGGTGCTTCATGCCCCAGCACGGTGGCTATCCTTTCCCAGCGGGGCCAGATCCCATCATCTTTGACCTCCTTTGTTGGGAAAGGGTCTGGGAGCAGGCAGCCAAGCCAAGGACAGGAGGACATGGTGGGGTTGGGGACATGCAGGGGATCAGGCTGAGCCCAGCCACCTCCTGGCAGCAGGGTGGTAGTTGGGGTAGGATGTCCATCCGGCCATCTGCAGCCTGAGGGGCATTGTCCCCTTGTACCATTGCACAACCAGCCCACATGCCAGATGTCCCAGCAGCAAAGCAAAACAAACAAACAACAATTACAGCTCTTGGGTTTCCTCCTTTTGACTCATTACAGTTTAATTTTGGAAACCTGGGTCTCGATTGCAAGCAGTTTGCTGGTGGGAGAAAATCTGCTCCCGGCTCAGCCAGACTGGCAGCCTCCTGTGCTTGGAGCTGAAGTTTTATTCTTATTTCTTATTCCTCTTTGCTGAAGATCATAAAACTCACAGCCAAAAAGTGACAGCCTAGAGAAGCAGCCTGAAAAGAGCTTAGGGGGTGAGGGGGACTGAGGGGACCCTTACCTTGCACCGTGGGGTTGCGCACTTGGGAAGGTGTGTCGTGGATCTCCAGGGTCCACTCCCCAGCTGCTCGTTCCCCCCAGCAGTGGACAGTCATGAACTCCCAGCCCTGGAACCCCTTGTTGGAGTGGTCAAACACCCTGCAATGGTAATGCTGTGCATCAGGAAGCATCACCTTGAGCATCTCGTTTAATCAGAAAAGGTAGATAGGCAATTAAGGATTTTAGGGATCCTTGCATCCACCTGCCCTTGCATGGAGTTCTCCTGCAGCTGAGGCCCAAACATGCCCCTTGCCTCCCCCGCAAAAAAAGGAAGGAATCTTGCAGCAATCCCCTAAATGAGGATGAGCCCAGCCCAGCCACAGGCTGGATCCGGCTGCTCTTACCTCCTGGCGAGGAGCTGTGACCTGGTCCCTGCCGGAGAGATGAGGCTGATCTGGAGGTCGCCTCGGCGTGGGTGTGAGATGCTGAGCCTGACCACGACGTGCTCCAGGTAGAGCACATGCTGGTGGCGATGGTCGGCGCAGGCGCTGCTGAGGCTGCTGGTGCGCAGCACGTGGTCCGCGCGGATGTACCTGCCAGGGACGGGCACAGCGTCACGCCGCGGGTGGCAGTGCTCCCACTTCCCAGCACCTACTGCTTCCCAGCAGGAATTATCTCATCCTCCATTGCTACATGGCGTCCTAGCACGGAAATCTGCTGAGTTGCTTGATGGTAATGAGATGAGCTTGAGCTGCCTCTAAGATCTATGCCTTATGGGCTGCAAGGGCGCTGCTTTATTATAATTAACAGTGCAGCGTTCCTCTTTGGGCTGTAATTAGTGTCTGTATCAGATAAATAGTTTCATGAATGCACTTGGCTCCAAATTCATTCCTAATTTGCATACACGAGTCATTCCGAAGAAACTGCTTCTCTGGTGAACAACTCTACAGCCAGGCAGAGGTGAAAACCAGGAGGGTCTACCTGGCCAGATCCCTGATCATGGAACCATAGAATCAGACTGGTTTGGTTTGGAATGGACCTTTAAACATCATCTAGTCCAAAACCCCTGCAGTCAGCAGGGACATCTGCAACTACAGCAGGTTGCTCAGAGCCACGTCTAACCTGACTTGGAATGTTCCCATGGATGGGGATCTACTACCTCTTTGGGCAACCTTGGCCAGTGTTTCTCTGCCTTCATCATATACAATTTCTTCCTTATTTATAGAAAACATATATATATTTTTATATATATTAAAAAAAAACCCAACTTCTTCCATATTATAATCTCGTGCTTCTAACTTAGCAGGGGCAGATCTACCAAGGATGAGATGTGAGCCTAAGCTGGTTTGAATCTGAAGCCAAATGCAAAGTGATCCCAGACACTGGACATTTGGAACCCTTGCAACAAAGCAGCAGTTTTTGGTGTCTTCCACTAAGACAAGGTGTTTGGTGGAAGAAGGAGGAGAGCCCAACACAAGATGTGCAGGACTCAGCAGGTGAGTTGGTTTTGATTTCTTAACATCAGTCCTCAAAAATTGCCTCCTGATCACCCACCATGGGAGCAAAAGCATGGAAAGGGCAAAACCAAATCAACTGCTATCAAAGCTGAGCCCTAGAGACCCCTCACAGGACCTGCTCTGAGCCGTGTACAGACCCCAGGTAGACACTTCTGGATCAAAAAAACAGACCTTGGAGTGGCAGTGAGGGTCACTCTGACTGTAAACCCCATGAACACCTCACCTGCACATGGGCTTGTCATAGCCAACCTGACTCCTAATTTCTCTTTCCATATGGCAGGACAGTAGGTGAGGTCCTTCCAAGCATCCACGTGCCCAAAGAGAGCTCCCCCACCTCATGATACTCACTTGGCCACCCTGTCCAGGCTTCCCATGCAGACGTGCTGGGGAGGGACTGCCTTCCACTTCTTGGCTTCCACCACAATAGCATCTGCATCCACCAGCCCAAAGCCATATAGATGGCTAACTGGAAAGAGAGAAGACTCAGAAACCCACTGCTTCCCAAGCAGAGGCCAGCAGCTCCTTCTTGGAGCTTGGTGGTGCATCCTCCACCCACCATGGAAGATGTGGAGTTATTAGTATTGGATATGAGGTGCTCCAGTGCATGAAGTTCATCATCCTGCCCAAGTTACACCTCACATCTGCACTGACACCACAGAAACCCCATTGCTGGGAGCAGCCCAGCAAAAGGAACACCTCAGGAGAGCTTCCCTGAGCCAGGCTTCCTGGCCTCCACCAAACAAGGCTTTCAAGCATCTCACTCCCACAAGTGACTACCCTCTCCTCCCTCTGCTCAACACCTCAACTGTAGAAGCACTCAAGCCAACTGAGTTCTGACATCTAGGATGAGTGCTTCCAGAAGTGGTGCTCTGGAGACTTTCGTTTGCCCTTTCCTGGCCATTTTCACCGCCCCACCCCCGTGGCCCCTCACCTTTGTGCCCCGCACCATTGGTCTTCCAGTCAGGTGCTCGCAGGTGCACCGGCCGTGAGGTTTTGACCAGCAGATGCTGGACATCCCTCCAGGTGAGCAGGGGGCTGCAACAACACATGGCTCATGGGATGGTTCTGCTGCTCCCAGTCGTCCCAGCAGCAGCAGATACCCACACTGGGTTTAAAAAAAAAAACCCAAACCCTCATTCCTGCTCCAGGCAAGCACAAACCAATGATTGCAATCCTGATTCCCTTCCTGAAGGTTGCCCATCACTTGGGGTGTCCCAGCAGAGAAGAAGGATCCACAAGATCCCCAGGGAGAGATGCCATGTGCCTATGGGCACTGCAGGATGTATTCCTGGCCAAAGGTATTTAGCTTCCACATTCTGGGCTATAACTGGAGCAAATCAGGTAGGTTTTCCCCATTTTCTTGTAGGAGGTAGAGAAGAAAGCACATCCTGAGGCAGAGGATGGTACCACCAGCTCAGCAATACCATCCCTTTATAGGAAAAACAACAAAAATTGCTGGAAAACCTTCCCATGTTACTCATTTAACAGAAAAAAAAATGAAACCCAAGGTGTTTCTAAACGCTCTCAGGCTGTTTTTTAGGCAGATTTGGGTGTTTCCAAGGTGCTGGACACTAAGCACTGTGTGCTTTTGAGCCCCTCCAAGGGATGGTGCTGAAGAATTTTCCATGCTTTTTCCTACAGCTGGTTCTTCAGCATCTCGAGCTGGGATTTATATTGCTCTCAAGCAACACTTAATTCAATTTATTCCTTCTTGTCATAATGGAGTGTCTGAGCACCAAGCTCTGGTACTTAATGTTGTGTTTTATGCCTCAGCTAAACAATTCAGAAGTTACATCTAGAGCTCTTAATAAATTTGTAATCAAAAAGGCATCTCTGGAAGCATTCCCACCCAACTAGAGGAGAGGGACTGGAGCTGGCATGCCACAGTCATTGTCCCCAGACGTGAGCTCAGTGCTGCCCTGTGGCTTACTCCCAGCTTTAATTTTATTTCCACTCCATCAAAATAATAATAATAATAGTGAGAAGCTTATGAGATGCTCCATGGAGCACCACAGAGATGCCTAAGAGGTGAGTCTAGTCCCCTGAGGGGCTGCTCCTGAGGGCCTGGGGGATCATGATGGGACCAGGATGGGACTGAGATGAGACTAGGATAAGACCGGGACAGGGACTAGGGGCAAAGAGCAGCTTGTTTGAACCAGGGACTGTGTTGCTGCTGGTCAGACCATGTAGCTTTTGCAAAAGTGATTTTTTTTTCCCCTCCCAGAATCAAACACTTGCTGGAAACCATCATTTCTACAGACATTTTCCGTTTCCCATGCTGTTTTCTGACATTTTTTTCCCCTGTTGGAGCCAGCTGTCAGTGGTTTCAACACACCAAACACTAAGCCTGACTTATCTCACCAACCCCAACCTTTCAACAGGTGGCAACAAGTGAAGAATTAGCTCAACAAAACACCTGCAGGAAGATTAGATGCAAACCAACACCACTGTCAAACCTTGCCAAAAAGGAACGAGTTACAATGACTTTGCCCTGCTTTGAGTTGCTCCAGAGGACACAAAAGCAAACAAACAAAATTCCACCTTTTCTCTTTCTCCTTTTGCTTTCCAGCTACTAAATTTGGAATATGTCCTCACAAGCTGGTGGTGAGATTGCACTCACTTTGCCTCCAAAGCCAAGGCAATGATGCCTGCAACCATGGGGGCAGACACGGAGGTGCCAGTGTGGCCATCGGTGCAGCGGTGCCGGAGATCCGTGGTGACCTGTGGAGAGAGAAGCTGCTGGAGATGCTGCCAGCATGGATGCTGCCTCACTGAGCACCACAGTATCACAGTATCCCAGTATCACAGTATCACCAAGGTTGGAAGAGACCTCAAAGATCATCAAGTCCAACCTGCTACCACAGACCTTAAGACTAGACCATGGCACCAAGGGCCTCATCCAAACCTGCCTTGAACACCTCCAGGGACGGTGACTCCATCACCTCCCTGGGCAGCCCATTCCAGTAGGGAATGACTCTCTCAGTGAAGAGCTTTCTCCTCACCTCGAGCCTAAACTTCCCCTGGTGCAGCTTGAGACTGTGTCCTCTTGTTCTGGTGCTGGTTGCCTCAGAGAAGAAAGCAACCTCCTCCTGGCCACAGCCACCCCTCAGGTAGTTGTAGACAGCAATAAGGTCTACCCTGAGCCTCCTCTTCACCAGGCTAAACAATCCCAGCTCCCTCAGCCTCTCCTCATAGGGCTGTGCTCCAGGCCTCTCACCAGCCTCGTTGCCCTTCTCTGGACACGTTCAAGCAGCTCAATGTCCTTCTTAAATTGGGGGGGTCCAGAACTGGACACAGTACTCAAGGTGTGGCCTAACCAGTGCAGAGTACAGGGCAAGAATGACCTCCCTGCTCCTGCTGGCCACACTATTCCTGATGCAGGCCAGGATGCCATTGGCCTTCTTGGCCACCTGGGCACACTGCTGGCTCAATCCCCCCAGCTTTGCCTGGGATGCTCTCAGTGAGGACCCAAGCCTGTGGGCATCCAGCTCCTGCCGTGGCTCCCACCCATCAGGTTATTCTGAGCCCTCCAAAATGCGCTGCAGATGCATTTGGTGCTTTAGAAAACATCTCTGCATGCACTTTCCTTTGGTTAAAGATGAAAAAACTGTGTGGGGAAAAAAAAAAGAGTCAATTTTACTGCAGGTCAGCATGGATGGAGCAGTGTGAGCAGTGCAGGCACCCATGGGTGCATTTTGAGCTGTGCCACATTAAACACTTTCCTTAAAGGCTTCAACTCCTTGTGCTGGGAAAGAATTGCCATTTTCTTGAGGGGAGGTAAGAGGTGGGGGGTGAAAAAAGGAACAAAAAATGGCATTTCCAGCTTTTTCATTTCAGGGAAGAGCACAATGCTTGGGAACCAAGAGCCTGGAGACAGAAGGCTGGCAAAGAGATGCTCTGTTGATTACATTATATTCCTGGGGTTTGAGTTAATCTAGTAATTTTTTTGGGGGGGAAGGAACTTGTGTCATCCAGTTTTTCCCCAAGGTGCTCCTGGAAGATAATTTTTAAGCCAGTGATGCTCCAGCAGCTGGAGTTGGTGCTGCCTTCAGCTATGCAAACAGTCCTGAGTGTCATGAAGGTGGCACTTGGGTTCTGTGTTCTGTCTGGAAATGAACATTTTAAGGGACAAACAAATCACTCATGAATTAGAAAAAAAAAAAAAAAAAGTCATTGGTAAAAAAAAAAACCAACTTTTTTTTCTCAACAGAATAAATTGGGTGGAAAATTCCCTCCCAACTCATGTAAGGGGTCATGCTGGTGAGGGATGTTTTACTGCCTGGGGTTCAGATGATGCATAGGGACATAGGTGGTGAAACACTTGGCTGTGATAAGCCTGCAGCAGCTGTTAGGACAGGGCAAAGAGAGCCTGGGCAGCAGGGAAGGTGTGGCTGACCCACACGTACACATGCTCTCAGCCAATTCCTGGGCACCAAAAAGTCTCTGCTCCCTCTTTGAGGTTGCCACATCCCTGCCAAACACTTTCAGAATGAATCTAAGGACTGTCAGACCTGCCATATGAAGAATGGCTGAGAGAAGTGGGTTTGTTCAGCCTTGAGAAGGCTTAGGGGACAGCTTATTGCTATGTACTGGTACATGAAAGGTGGCTCCAGGACAATGTAGACTCCCTTTTTATGAGGAGTCACGTGGGAAACACAAGAGGTAGTAGGTACAAATTACTGTTGGGGAGATTCCCATTGGAATCCGGAAGGAAATGTTTCCCCATGAGAACAGTTAGACATTGGAGTCATCTCCCAAGGGAAGTGGTGCATTGCCCTACACTGCACAGTTTGAGGACTCAGCCTGACAGGGTGCTGAGCCAGCTCATTTCAACCACACTATCACCCAGAAAGGGTAGGACCAGATGATCCTCGGGGGTCCCTTCCAACCTGGCAT
>VWYK01014355.1:3760-14961 GCA_013399775.1 Semnornis frantzii
AAGGAAAAGGAAAAGGAAGAAAACAGAGGAAGGAAAAGGAAGAAAACAGAGAAAGGAAAAGGAAAAGGAAGAAAACAGAGAAAGGAAAAGAAAAAGGAAACAAACAGAGAAAGGAAAAGGAAAAGGAAGAAAACAGAGAAAGGAAAAGAAAAAGGAAACAAACAGAGAAAGGAAAAGAAAAAAGAAGCAAACAGAGAAAGGAAAGGAAAAAGGAAGCAAACAGAGAAAGGAAAAGTGTGTGTGAAATCCTCACTTATGATCACAGATCCCCATTTTGATGTATGAAGTTGTATATTTTTTCTACAGTCTAACAACAGCTGTCAAGTGTTTTAAAATAGAATGAGTCTATATGGCAGTGCCAGAGCGAAACCTTTCTGATGGGATGGATTCTAGCAGCTTCCTTCCTTCCAGAAGGCAGCAGCCACTCCCTGGGTCGTTACTGAAAGAGTTAAAAGAACCTTGATTTTCCATTTAGAAGCAAATCAAAGGAAGGAAGCCAGTCCTTATCTCCTGTACGATATCAGAGGTGCTCTGCATGGCTTTTTTTGCGCTAGGGCAAGGCAGTATCTTAATATCTGCTGATACATTTCCAAAATGTCTTTCATGGATTTATTGTATTAACAAATTGTTAGCATTAGAATGTAATTTAACAATGTAAGCTTGTCCTACAAAGGTAAGTAAACATGTGGTACCATTCCAGGTCTCAAGGCTGTGCAACAGCACAGTTATAAGCCAAATCACCCTATAAAAGAAGAAAAAAACCCCAAGACACAAAAGTGGTTTTCTCCTTCCTCACTGTGCATTATGAAAGAAACTCCAGTTACATCGTGGGCCCATTCTTTGCTCTCCTCCTGCTTTTTTACCCATGATGGACTATGTTCTCATAGTCCAGAAGGCTTGCACAGCCAAGCAGTCTGCTCTCTGTAGACTTCCTTCATTTGTTGCAAAAATTGGAAGATGCACAAGGCAACTGTGGGAGGGTGGAAAACAAAGGTTCCTCTAAGAGAGTTGGATGCTGTTCAGATAATTGAATTCTATTAGCTGTAGACAGTGAGAATTCCCTAAACAAAGTGTTTTATGCATGATCACTTAAAAATTGTTCTGCTACCACTTTACACCCATGTCTGTTGATGAAATAGGAGCAACAGGATCCTGATGTTGGATATACACAAAGCTACATATACATACATACATATATATATATATACACACACACACATACATATATGCATATATATATACACACACACACACATATATATACACACACATACATATATATACATACATACATATATATGTGTGTGTGTGTATATATATATATATATATACATATGGAGCTGTTGGAGTGGGTCCAGAGGAGGCCACGAAGATGCTCAGAGGGCTGCAGCAGCTCTGCTATGAGCACAAGCTACAAGGATTGGGGCTCTTCAGTCTGCAGAAGAGAAGGCTTCCAGGAGACCTTAGAGTAACCTTCCAGGATGTGAAGGGGGCTACAGGAAGGCTGGGGAGGGACTAATGACAAGGGCTTGCAATGCCAGGACAAGGGGCAATGGGTTTGAAGTGTCAGAGGGGAGACTGAAAGTGGATGTTAGGAGGAAGTTGTTTGCAGTGACGGTGGTGAGACACTGGCACAGGTTGCCCAGGGAGGTTGTGGCTGCTGCCTGCCTGGAGGGGTTCAAGGCCAGGTTGGAGGAGGCCTTGAGTGACCTGTGCTAGTGGGAGGTGTCCCTGCCTATGGCAGGAGGTTGGGACTGGATGATCCTTGAGGCCCCTTCCAACCTTACCATTCTGTGATTCTATGTTTGGTGGTGCAAGGCAATAGAGATCAGTCTCTTTTTGCCAACCAGTGACTGTTTTGAAAACTGGGGCTCTTGTGAATCTCTTTTAGGCCTTGACCTCATTCTGGGGTATCCTGGAAAGTGGTTTTCCCTCCCAGGTCTCAGCTGCCCTTGGATGGCTTTGCTGCTCGTTACCAACACCGCTATCGATTCAGGAGCTTATATAAGTAGGAATTTACAGAGAGCCAACCAATAGGCTGGCTAAAAACTGGCTCTTAGCTCACAGACAGAAATTGTAGAACATGGAAGGCACTGAAATGCATACATTTAGACAGAAAGAAAGCACATGTATCAGACATTAAACTTTTGACCTTAAGGTGTACTTGTACAGCAATGAAAAGTGAGGAACCTTACCCTCAAGACACTGTCTGCCCATTCTCAAAGTAAATGGCAACAGTTCAGTGGTCAAAAAAAAAGGGCCAAGATGCATCAAGAAGGCTTTCCCAACCACATAATGGTCTTTACATTTTCCTCTGTGTGCTTCCCATTGTAAAGGAGTTAACAAAAGAAGGGGGGGCATCATAAAGTGGTTAGAAAAGTACTTAAGATTTAAACAGCAATTAAAAACATTACAGGAAAATATTGATTCACCAAGATAAAAATTGACAGGATTAAATAGTGAAGCAGCAATATCTTTAATCACAGCTTTCAGAAAGTATTAAAAATTAAAGCACACTTCATAAAGGCATGTTTGGATTCAGATGCAAAACTCTATCTGCAATGATATGTTATATGCCAAGATTATGCTATTGAATTATCAGCCTCCACCACAATTTGATCATTCACTCATTCATTTCACACATTATTGCAGATTCTGAGTTTATGGTTACTTGCATGCTCATGCAATTGCCTGTTATGCAGACCCACAGGCTCCAACCACAGATATCTAACTCAAGAAACAATCCTTGAAGGCTAGTAGAAGACTAAAAGGCAAGACATGTGAGTCTTGCAAATTCAAATTGGTCTCAAGAGCAGTGTTTAAGCACTAAAATTTAAGTTCATTGTATTTTATTTCTGTGTGGTGAACCTTTTTTCATGTGGTAGCAAAATCTGTCACAGTAGTATCTGGTTTTAACTCAAGCTGTGTAGAAATCCAGCAAAGTGAGAATAAGCAGAGAGAAAGGAAAGAAAGAAAACAAAACTCAGAAAAGTCACCTTATTCAAAATATCTCCAGCAAGGACAAGAACTTGCAAAAGAGATCTATGTAACAAAAGAAAGCAGGATTTTTACTTGGATTTTTAAGACCACGTGGTGATATATATTATATATATATATACACATAGATATATGTGTGTGTGTATACATATATATACACATACAGGTGTATATACAAATATATGTATGCATGTGTGTATATATATGTACACATGTGTATGTATATGTATGTAGAATCATAGAATGGTAAGGTTGGAAGGGACCTCAAGGATCATCCAGTTCCAATCCCCTGCCATAGGCAGGGACACCTCCCACTAGCACAGGTCACTCAAGGCCTCCTCCAACCTGGCCTTGAACACCTCCAGGCAGGCAGCAGCCACAACCTCCCTGGGCAACCTGTGCCAGTGTCTCACCACCCTCACTGCAAACAACTTCCTCCTAACATCCACTTTCAGTCTCCCCTCTGCCACTTCAAACCCATTGCCCCTTGTCCTGGCATTCCCAGACCTTGTCAATAGTCCCTCCACAGCCTTCCTGCAGCCCCCTTCAGATCCTGCAAGGCCACTCCAAGCTCTCCGGGAAACCTTCTCCTCTCCAGGCTGCAGAGCCCCAACTCTCTCAGCCTGTCCTCATAGCAGAGCTGCTCCAGACCTCTCAGCATCTCTTCTGGACCCACTCCAACAGTTCCATGTCCTTCCTGTGCTGGGGGCTCCAGAACTGCGCACAGGACTGCAGCTGGGGTCTGAGGAGAGCAGAGCAAAGGGGCAGAATCCCCTGCCTTGCCCTGCTGCCCACACTGCTCTGGATGCAGCCCAGGACTCGTTTGCTGTCTGGGCTACACTTGCACTGCAGGCACATGCCAGTGCCTTAGGGATAATTTAACCCTTTCAGTGCAGAGTAAAATTTGTTAGGTGGCTGTATATCCTGCTGATTAATTTTCCCTTAATTCTATTCCATAATAAACATTCTGAAATTTATTCTTGTGTTATGCTGGGATCTAACAGGGGAAACAATATTCAGAGGCTGTGAACTTCACAGCCCTCACAAATTCAGTATGGCCAAAGGATTTTTGTAAGTATAGTCTGGAGTAAAACATAAATGCTAACAGTATGGCCACAGAACTGTCTAAAAATATTTCTCTGTGACTTCCAAGTAATTTATGATTCCTTTTTCTTTCCCCCCTTCCAGTTGGTGTGAGTATAAAAGATGTTGAGTTGCATTTCCACGGCCAAAGTAGCTAAGTGGGACATCACTCATTTGCCACTTATGACATTTCATTGGCCACTTAAAACTTCAGCTTTCATTCAGATGATTCCAATTTCTGTTTATTTTAAGGTTAACAGTTCAGTGTTTGTCAGACTTTCTGAGCTATTCTTACTAGCTTGCATAAATATTCAAATATTGCAACTTAATTGTTTTTTGAAATTGGTTTTCAGCAGATCTAGTGAAGTATTCGTCTTGGTTTTGATGTAATGTCTGGCTTAAGAGTAATTTGGAGGACATAAATAAAAAAGGTAAATGAATACTGTTCTGCTTTTCAAAGTAGATAAGTGTCCTGCATATTTTCTGCTATAGAAAGTTATCATTCATAGATAATTTGGTGAGGCACTGGCACAGGTTGCCCAGGGAGGTTGTGGCTGCTCCCTCCCTGGAGGTGTTCAAGGCCAGGTTGGAGGAGGCCTTGAGTGACCTGTGCTAGTGGGAGGTGTCCCTGCCTATGGCAGGGGGTTAGAACTGGATGATCCTTGAGGTCCCTTCCAACATTACAATTCTATAATTCTATGATAGGTAGCTTAAGTTTTGAGTTAATTTTAATAAAACAAAACCAAACCCTAAACCAAACCAAAAGCAAAACTAAACCAGCAAATTACATTAATTATTTTATGCATGTTGTAACTTAGGGGAAAAAAAAACTAGTTTTAAATACGTTCTCATATGTATTGTAAAGGCCTCTTTAGAGAAAGGTTTTTCATCTAGAAATTAATTATTCAAACAAACAAACAAGCTTTATTTTGGGAGAATTAAAACCTTGCTATATGGTACAGTAATAAAAACGGACTCTGACAACCACTGCAGAAAAATGTAGCTATGCCCACAGAGTCACCAGAGATGAATGAGCAAAGGGTGGACAGAATGTGTCGCTTGGTAAATCTAGCTCTGCCTCTGCCTGCCACTTGTTTGTGGGCTGCTTTGGTCTTCCTTGACTCTATTTGTTACTCAAAATTAGTCTCCAGCTATGGTGGCAGCTTTTGTGTGTTCCCACGGCCCTGGGAGCTATGCTGAGCGTGGTGTGCTGCTAGCAGAGCCTCCTGAACTGGGCACATTAGAGGGGCTGGCCCAGAGTTAGCATCTGGTCTTCTAGCTTGGTCTCTGGGCAAAGGCTGGACACTCTTCTCCCTTTGATAATATAAAGCCAAATATATAGCACAGATAAACAATAACACAGATAAATTACCCAGGTATGGAAAACAGAGTAAAAGCTGAGAAAGTGGAACATCTGCATCTCATCAAAGGCAGAAATCTCAGCCAAATTTGGTGGAGTAATTATCTCAAAAGTACATCCTAATCTCAGCAGAATGGAAAAGAAATTGAACCTTTGAGTATGAAAAGCTGCTGGTGCAGTTACTGTCCTTGAAACAAACTGTGAACAAACCTGGTATCGGTGTGTATGCTCTTTCTGAAGAAACAGTAAATCAACCCAAAGGAACCTATACCAGCTCCTACTGTTGGCATGAAAATGATCCTTACGCTGAGGCAGGGAAAGAAGAAGGCATAGTTATACCTGTGACACAGCTGCTGACAGTGGCATCAGATTAATCAGCTTTGCAGTTCTAAAGATCATCTCATTATACTCACAATTGCATTTGCAAGAACATATTAATATTCAGAGATGGAGTTCTTATTCTACTAGATCAACCACAAACTGACTGAAGATGACAGATGACAACAAACTAATAGTCAGCCTAAGGGTTGCTACTTGTGATTCAGGCCACTATTGTGCAAGAGAGGAAAATGCTGCTTTAAAGAAATGAAAACAAGAGATGAGACACAGCTAAAGCAGAGAGCTAAAAAAATGTGCAAGAATCACACAGAGATATTGGTTACCAAGAGCTGGCTTTGCAAAACCATTGATTGACGTGCACAGAAAGTTTTGATACTGTAGCTCTGATAGCAGACATGCACATTAAGAAGGAATGGAGCATCATGGTGATAAAGTGGATAAAGACAAAAATTCAGAGATGTTTTGCAGGCAGCCAAACCACTTATGAAAGCATTACTTTTAAAAAGAGCATAAGGAAGCAAACACATCATAAAGCAACAACAACAGTTCTGGGGAACTACAGAAACAGAAGAAGGTGTAAAAATAAGGCAGGGATATTTTTTGGTTGTTTTGAAAAAAAAAATATAATCAACATCAATGCAAAGTGAGATCCAAGCCCTTACTTTTTCAGATGGACAAAATGAAAGACTTCTGCAGGAATTTCTCCTAAGATCCCAACAAACTTTTGCAGTGTTACATATGTTTAGCAATCACATAGAGGATTTTCCAGATATTTTTGACTTGTCAGCTGCTTGAAAAAAAGATGGGAATGCAATAATAATGATACATGATTTTACAAAAAGAGAATGTATGATTTTTCAGAAAGACAAATCAGATTTTTTTTATTGGTCAGCTGCTTGAAAAAAAGATAGGAATGCAATAATAATAATAATAATAATAATAATAAAAATAAAAAAATAAATATAAAAATAAATAACAACAACAATAATAATAAATAATAACAATAACAACAACAATAATAATAAATAATAACAATAACAATAACAATAATAAGAATAATAAAAGAAGTGAGGTCTCTTAGAATCATGTTTCCATGAATTACTTCTTAAATATTAAAAATCACCCACTGAGTTTGTAGCAGTTCCAGATGCCTGAATCACGACTCTAAATTCACAGTGCTTTTGGTGAGATAGGCCTATGGTTCAATCTGAGGGAGGAGAATCTGGGAAAAAAAGGATTTATATGACTTGGAATAAGGGATAAGCAGTGGCCAGGAATTATTACTGTAGACTATGAGGACATCTACCTGTTGAGAACAGAGGGACACTAATACACTTCTGCTTAAACTACCTGAAAACAACAGAAGCCACTGAGTTGGTACAATAAACAGAGAAGAAATCATTATGATCCATGTGAAAATGTCCTTCATATCCTCTCTGCTTTACCTGTTGCAACACAATAACAAGAAATGCATGTATTATGTGTTCTAAAAGACCTCTATTTGAGGGAAGTGTTTCTTGTCTTGTTTTGAGATCAGAAGACATCACTGGAAATGACTAATACATTTATTTTTCACTGAAAAGACAAAAAGTAAATTAAACTACTTAAAGTGCATTGTCCTGGTTTTGGTTGGGATGGAGCTACTTTTCCCTTTTAGTAGCTGGAATACTGCTATGTTTTGAACTCAATATGGGAATTTGCATGAGAAGAATGATAATGTAGTGATATTTTTAGCTGTTGCAAGAAATCAAGGACTTTTCAAGTTCCCATATCTTGCTAGTGTGCAGGTGCACAAGCAACTGGGAGGGAGCATAACCAGAGCAATGGGACCCAAACCGGCCAGTGCAATAGTTCATCTTACACAGCATTGTGCTCAGTGTATAAATGAGGGGGGCTGGGGAGCTGAGACTCTTCCAGGATTGCAGTTTTGGGATGGTCTCTGCTTTGGGACTGCTAGGTGGGAATGGGTTGGGCATTGGGCAGCAGGTGGTAAATAACTGCACTGTGCATCGCGTGTTTGCATATTCTGTGACTGCCAGTATGGTTGTGATTATTGTTAGTGTTGTTGCTGTTGCTCTTGTTCTTATTATTAACCTTAAGAGAACATTATTTTGATTTGATTTGATTTAATTTCAATGATTAAATCGGTTTTGTCTCAACATATGAGTCTCTTTACCTTTACCATTCCAATTCTCTCCCCCACATCCTGGGGCAGGGGGAGGATGAGCGACTGCAAGCAACTGCATGGTGTTTGAGGTAATGTATACTGCTGTATCTGCAATGTATCCACTACTGTATTTAATCTATATTCTTCCTTGTGGTATATTTTTATAAACATGGCATTAGTGCACTTGTGTGAGTATTTTCTTAGAGGTTCTCAAAACTGCATTCCCTGTGGCTAACCCCTACGTAGCGATAAAACAAGTAGTGCATTGTTTAGCAGCCATGTTAAGTGCCTGAAACTCATGAGATATGGAATGCAACTTGTTCTTTGAACACTGCTGGCTCGTGCTTGGCCTGGCATTGTTTCCTCAGTACTCAATACAAATATTAGTGTGACAGTTTGGGAGTTCCCTGACCCCCCACTTGTAAAATCCCCCAGACTAGACTCAGCCGGCTGGAAGTTAAGAGATGAAGCTCTATTTACAGCTATGTACAATCAGAGATAGACACTATATACAGGAATAGTTACAGAAATATACAAGTTTAAGGTAATACAGACACACAACACCCCTCCCAGAAATCAGAGACCCCAGGAGGGGCTCCCAACCACCCTTCCACCTTCTCCCCACCCCTGTACCTTACCCCAAGGTTTGCCTTACGCACAAGGAGGATTTTGAGGATCAGCCGGAGGGAGGATTAGAAGAAAAAGTGGTTAGTGAAGTTATTCAGCAGAGAGGAGAAGCCAGAGCTACTAGAGAGCCCAAGAAGCTGTGTCCCATGACACAGATTGCCTTATCTTTTTGTTTTTGGTTCTTTTTCGAAACACCTCAGCAAGCCTATGAGTGCAGTAGACATCACCATTGTTTTCCTTCACAGCCTATAGTGTAATTTTCTCTATTAAAATATTCCAATTAGCTCAAACCAGCACAATTAGGGAATAAATTCTATGCTGTTCCACTCTTTATAGCACACCATTTTCCTTGCTACCTGAAGTCTTATAAAGCCATCTGTTAGGTAAGTGGGGAGGGAGAGGAATAAGAAAGCCATGTTTACAAAGTCAGCTATCAGTGTAGACCTTGGATCACTTTTTCACAGGCAAAAATGGGACCTGTAATTCAAAGGAATTACATCAGAATAATTAAGATGAGAAAATGACCTTTAAGGCCACATCCTGCTCACTCTTTCTCTGATCTTCTGTACACTTCTGTAGCAAAAATGGGACAGGGAGCTTTTCTTAGCAGTCACAGAGATCCTCAGGACACAAAGGATATGTGGGTGCCCTTAAACTGATGGATCAGCTTTGTCTCTGTATTTCTACCCAAGGGATGTCTGAGCTTGGCTGGAATCAATAACAAGTGCTGTGTATCATGGTTAGAATTGCTTTAGCGGAACAAAAAAACCCTATAAAATAACAAACAAATGATGAGTATAACCTAGGCATGTAAAATGCTCCCAGACCTATGTGGCACTGGGAGGTTTGTATCACTTTCTGCAACCTTTGCCTGGTTGTGGCACAGCTTCTTCCATAAGAGGCCAAATATGACCTTTCTGACATAAGGGATAGCTGTTACCGTACAGATTTTCTTTTCTGGTCTATGGTCTGATATGGCTTCCTACGTTTGCCTAATGTTTCAGGCACCAATGTTACTTCAGCTTGGCCTTTTAGGGTGAAAGAAGAGGAAGAAAAGGGAGGAAAACAATTATATAATTGCCCCAAAAGGTGGTTCCTTCAAAAACCTCTGTAGACTTGGGAATCAGTTAATTAAGCTCTTGGACTACATTCTGAGGAAACAAAAAACCAGAGCTATCACTGGAAGAGTTTTGGGGAGAGCTAGAGTTGGTAGATGGTTGTTTCATGAATGCTCTGGTTCTGCAGTGAAAGAAATGTGGCCAGTTTGCTTGAACTAGGGCTTGTTTTGTGAATAAAAGAAGAAAAACAAAAGGCCACAAAAAAACCCCAGAGTTGTAGAGAAGAAGATGAATTAACAAAATGATTTCTCAGCGTGGTAGGTTGAAATTACCCCCACAATAAAACCACCAGTCCAGCTCAGAAGGTTTGGAAGTAAAATGAAGCTATGCTTACAGCAAAACCAAAACCTGAAAGCATAAAATCCATTGAATATGTACAAAGTATGTTTACAATTAGTTACAATTCAGAAGTAACACCCAAAAAATCCTTGAATTGTTCCCACGCCCCTCTGGACAACGGATCAAAGGAATAGATCTCCCTTCCCCCCCACTCCTTCCCCTCTTGGTAACTTACAGATGAAATACGCCAGCAGAAGGTCAGGAAAGAGACAAGAGAGCAATGCAAAAGCAGAATCCCAGAGAGCAAGAGCAAAAGGAGAGAGAATAGTTTGTGCAGCACACTTTACACTAAATCAGCAAGCAAATGGGATAATATAGACTTATTATTTTCCTTTCACATCCAACCGCTTGCTTCCTTTACCTTCTACTCAAACACGTCCAGAAAGTTCCTATTTCTTGTTTGCAGTTTAAAACTGGGCTTGAAATTAACTTTAAAACCACCACACTCCTCAGTGACCATGTGGTGAAAGGGCTGCTGAATGACAAGTATGAAAGCTTGGAAAGATGAAGAAAAGTGATGGTTTTACCTGTGACACAACACTGTCAGCTTGCTGTGGGAGCCTGTGTGCAGCTATGAGGATTAATCTTCAGCCCTGGCTGCGAAGGAGTAGCTCTGCCCCTTGACAGAAATGACATGATTTTTAGCTTACATTGTTCTGTGTTCTCCTGGCTTCTCAGAAACCTTTTGCAAAGTAGAAAAGTAGCTGTGCTTGCTTCCACCGTTTAACCCAACCTTCCACAGCTTCCTGTGAAGTAAAAGTCATTTTCTATATGACTAATTCAAAGAGTAGCAGCAGAATGTGGTGTTGCTGTCATGGTTCTCAAGGCTGGCTTGCTCAGTTCATTGTATAAAATATCCCAAGTGCTAGCTAAATCTTAAATGTATTTTTATTTACCTACTTTGCTTGCAGTAATGATTGAAAAAAAAAAATTGGTGGTGTTGTTTAGTAGCTTTTCAGTGTTCAAAAAGCACAGTAGATATTTTGGTTAACTTCAACCCTAGGTAAAAGAAAGTTAGAACTTTTCCTCCTCTTTTCTAGAGAGCACTTAAGGAAATGTGTTTATAAATGCTAGTACTGAAAGTTTTCAGCTTCTTAACTGCACACTGCCCACTCCTGCTGCTTGTAGCTCCTGAAGCTTCAAGCTGAAATCTTGACTAACCAGGGGCAGT
>VWYK01014357.1:4304-38620 GCA_013399775.1 Semnornis frantzii
TTCGCGGCGGGCGGGGCGGAGCGGAGCGGAGCGAGGCCGGCCGGGCTGACGGCGGCGGCGGGGCCGGAGCCTAGGCCTCCTCGGAGAGGAGGGCTGAGGTGTGCAGCCACTGCTTGCGCCCTGCATTTGGGAGGCCCTTCGGGTAGACGGCCTGCCCCTGCTGTGTTCCCTGGCCTAAGGAGTTGGTGACGGCTTCTCCTTTCAGCCTACGCTTGGGTGCTCCCGCCCTGTAGTGTGACTTGACCCCGCGGCTGTGAGGCCCCTTCAGCGTGGCGACTGCGCCCAATTCTGCCTTTTTGGCAGTGCAGCATCCTTGCGCGTGAGGCTTCGGGGGGGTTCCCTTCTCGGCTTCTGCAAACCCGCCCTGGCCCTTTGAGTCGTCTTGCTCTGGTTTTCGGTACCCTCCGTGCACGGTCGGGGTTGTGCCTGCTCCCCTCGAAACAGTGCCTTAAAGCAGTCTGAAAATGACGTTACTGTGTTGTTTTTCCGTACAAGTCGCGCCCGTAATTCGCCTTGGGAGTTCAGCAGATTTTGCTTGCTCACGGTCAAGCTCAAATTTCTTTTACTGGCGTATGTACCTCCCTCCATTTGTGACAGCGAGGGTTTTCAGTTCTTGCCGTTTTGTGCACCCTGAAAAAGTTATCACAGGAGATAGGGTTTTTTATATAGAGAAGTTACGACAAGAGACCGCGTTTTATTACTGCCTTTCATTAAATCTGCTGGGGAATAGCCGAATTACACAGACTGCATGATCTTGTACTTCTCTTGTATGAACATTCGTTTCTGTACCGTTAAGTTCTTCTGGGTGTCTGAAGTTAGATGTGTGGCTACTCTTTAAATGCTTGATTGATGCTGGTATTTTTATTGCCAAGTATGGAAATAAATTACCAGACCAAAAAGATGCTGATTTCTGTTGTAACAATGCGTGGAAACAGCCTAATTTTTTTTCATTCTGGTGATATGGTGGATACTCTGGTTGTGTTCAGATATACCCCAGTAAGGGCAAATGATAAGTGATATTCTTTCAACATTCATTGAGGGAAAACTACAGTAATTTCATACCAAGTGTTGATACAGAGAAAGAGAGAGTCTACTGTAAATTGGGAGAGTCTAGTGTGCTTTCACACTGTGCTGTAATTTGGGAAATGATGCTATGGTTTTCCTGATGAGAAAGATGGGTGAAATGGCACCTTTCTGAAGAAAGGTGGGAAGTTGGAACGAGGTTGCAGCTTCAACTGTGATATGATTTACAATATTCCATTTGTTTTAATCAATATGCTATTCTTTTGTCCCTTTCTTCCTTTTTAGCTTGGTTTTACTCTTGGAAATGTGGTTGGGATGTATCTGGCTCAGAACTATGATGTGAGTATCCTTGTATTCTCAGAGCTGAAGATTGTTTTCTCTCAGTTAGAACTGCCTCAGTCTTTATTTTGATGGTTTATTTATTTATTTCATTTAAGCAAAATGCAGATCGTACTGACTTTTATTACACATGAACTTGAATGAAAATGGAACCAAAACCTCTACTTCATTGACATCATCTCTGTGATGGAGTGATGCTTAAAGCCTTAACTGGTGTTGGGGCCCTAGCGCACAGGTACGGTAAGCGGGCATCTGCATAGAGCCGAGAAACAGAGAGGGTTTAGCAGCTGGTGGTGGATTGTAGTGGTAGTAAAATACTGGATTCCTGACTCAGTCTGTTAGTTAAAAATCCTTCAGAGCATCTAAAATTTGTCTTCTGTACCAATAGTGAAAGTAAGTTTTGCCTTTTTTTTCCCCAAAGTTCAGCACCTGCTACTTCAAACAGTTTGTCAGCCTGCACTCTATCTTTTCTCCTTTTCTCATGAGAAAAGAAGGAAAATGATACTTCCTTATTCATCACAGTAAGCTGTGATAACTGTTTTTTACAGACTTTTTTACAATAATAGTAGAATATTTGGAACCAAGTCTTCTTGACAAGCTTTTAATTCTTTAGTCAGCAGAATCTCGGTGCCATGTGGCTGGTTATGGGCTAGAGGCATTTGTGTAGTTTAACATCTTACACAGTTTATATTAGCCTAGTTGGAGGAGGGAAAAAAACCCCTCTATTTAGGCTCGTATCTATGACATTTATGTTTTGCTTTCCTCCTATCTTTAGTATTCAAGTCGTCTTGCTTGCAGAATTCTCACTGTTTGCTCCCTGCTTGTGTGGAAACGTTAGCGGTACTTCCTGTCCAGTAACTTCAGTACTCATAAAAGGCTGTTTTTTTCTTTCCAATATATATTTTCGCAGTCTAATGAAAAAGTCAGAAGAACATACTTGAGTGTATCAGTGTATATTGTAAGCATGGTGTAGTCCTTTTCTGGTAGCACTATTAAAACATTGCCACAAGAGGGGGACTTGTGCTTTTCTTTTTCCAGGAAATGGTTCTGTGGGAATGCAACGCTGACTTGCAGGATGAACATAGTAATTTTATTACTGGCGTTGAAGGTGATTTATATTAGATGACATCTAAGATTGTCATAATGAGATCTTAATTCTGCAGCTGTAAGCACATCTCCTTAGTTATATGGAGAGTTTCACTGACAGCAGTTCTCTTGGTTAAAGGCTCGCCTCTTCGGTTTATTTGCTCAAACATATCTTAAATTTGAAAGGGAAGGTAAGATAGAAATTTATATTACCTGAGCCTGTCAACCTCAAACCATACAATTAGAGAACCGCAATCTGTTTGGGAAAACCTCTGCTCTATGATCAGGGTTACATATGAAGTAACAGTTCTGTTTTTTTCACAACTACCAGTGCTGACCAGTCCTATGTTTCATTTTGATCAGTTAGCTTGGAAAATGCTATGTTAATTCCCAACTTTAGCTAAAGTTATGAAATTATCTATTCTTTGGCCATAAAATTTTCTGCTTTTGTTTTGTATTTTTAAAGTTATTTAAATGTGCTGTTCAGTTACTTTATCAAAATACTTTTACTTCCAAGAGAAAAATGAAATTTTGATGCTCACAAGCAGTAAATAGAGTTTTCATTCAAGTGTGAAACTGGAAAAGGTTGCAAATTTGCAATGCACCAGAATTCCCCAGTGGGGAATTTTGTCTCCCACAAGGTGGACCAGGAGAAGTACTTTTTCCTGAGTTTCTTGGGAACATATTTGTTGCTCCTGAACACGTCTTTTCTCTTTGTCTCTGACCAGTCCTATGCAATCTAATTTTCCCTGCAAAAGTCATTATTGAAGTCTGTGCATCAGTATTTGAATCATCTTATTCTTGGAAATTTATCTTTCAGTAAGGAACTGAAACTGGTCTTATTAAATTTCCTAAAATTTTCTGTCCTTCTGTTCCCATCACCACTGACTGACTTCTATTCTTAACTACCTAAAATATTTCCTGAAACCTTGTGTGAGGTACTTTTGTCTGCTCTTTGCTTGATATTGAAAGATAACCTCTGTGCAAGGTAACAGATCCTGGAGGCAAGTACCTTCTAGAAAGCAGTTGAAACTTCATAGAATGCTGTTGTGTTTCCTACTGAGGCTTATGTAGCTCTGGATGTTTTGTTAACTTGTGTGGGTTTGTTTTTATTTTTTTTGGTTTTGTCTTTAAAGATTCCTAACATTGCAAAGAAACTTGAAGATTTTAAGAAGGATGTGGAAGCTAAGAAGAAACCTCCCAGTGACAAGTCTTAAGAGAGCAGTGTTACCCAGGTCACCTCTGTGCATGCATGACGGATGCAGTTTACCTTTCAGGCAACAAAGATCAAGTAGAGAGTTGGCATGGGAGATTCCTCCCCCCCCATTTTTAGTCTCCTGGAACTGGAATGTTCTTCTTTTGAAATAGCAGCCATGAACTTTTCCTGGGACTGAACTTCAGGGGTTTCAGAATTTAGATTTGCAGCCGATAAGTGACTGCATAATAAGATCGTTTGTATTTTTTGTTATTACTTTTTCCTAATATTTTGTACCCTGTTTTTACCTGATCCAACTGGAGTCCTTTGTCCTGTAACTATGCGTACCTCACACTTTGTAATACCTTAATTCTTAGAACACTGCGAAAGAAATTAAATGCATCAAGAAGTGGCTTTCAGGTTTTCTTGTCATTTGTTGTGAGCAGCTGTACTCCACTGTCCGTAAGATACGTATTTGACCTTGGGAAGTTCACTTCTCAAACTCTGGATCTGAGGAGAAAGTGGGAGCTTCTGCTGTTAAGTGATCACTTCCAGCAGTGTAGACTTTGCAAGAACATGACTAATGTCAAAGAGTATGAAAGGCTATCAACTTCAAGATTTTGTCACTGTCCCTGGAGGTGTTCAAGAAATGTGTGTATATGGCAATTCTAGCTATCCGCATAGGCATTTTTAACGTGCAGAAGTTTCTCAGTACCCATGTTATGTTCAGAACTTGCTTACAGATAGCTTCAAAGGGTGACCTGTCATGACTCCACTGCATACAAAGCCCTCAGGTGCAAGATGTGCGTCAAGCAATTAGCAGCTGTGTCTGCTGCATAAACAATAGATTTGAAACATAGGCTGAACCTTAGAATTGTTTTGATTGGAAGAGACCTTTAAGATCATCAAGTCCAACCTTTGATGTAAGACCTTCATGGCCATTAAACTTGAAGTACTAACCCATGTAGTACTTGTCTACCAGGACCCCCAGGTCCTTTTCTGCAAAACTGCTTTTCAGCTAGTCAGTTTCATCTCGTACTGATCTGTGGGATAATTCCTCCCCAAGTATGAAATTTTGTTGCACTTCATGAGATTCATGTTGGCCTTTTAATGTCTTTCTGAATGATATCACAGCCATTTTGCATATCAACCCCTCTCCCCAATTTTGTGCTGTTTACAGACTTGCCAATGATGCACTCTATTGTGCAAGCTGTTTATTGTTGGCCCTAGTATTTTTCCTTGGGGCACACCTGTAGAGACTGACTGCCAGATGAACTTTTATTGGTGACCAGAACCCTTTAAGCTCAGCAGTTCAACCATTTTTTTGATCCACTTTGTCATTCAATTATCTAGTCCATACATACTCAATTTGTCTGTAAGATTGTTGGGGAAGACTATCTCAAAAGCCTTGCCAAACAACATCTATTGCTGTCCACTAATCCACTAAGCTAGTAGTTTTGTTGTATGAGTGCTAGACTGGCCAGGCATCATTTACCTTTTGTAAATTCATGCTGATTAATCCCAATACATTATTCTCTTTCATCGGTTTGAAAGAAACTTACAGAAAGATTTATTCCATCACTTTCTCAAGGACTGAAGTAGGACTGACCACTGTGTAGTTTCCCAAATCCTCCTCTTTGAAGATAAGAATGACATTTGCTTATTCCAGTCTTTGGAGGGTTCCCTGTATTACCACAACCTTTCACAGACAATGGAGTGTAGGCTGATGATGACATCAGCCAGCTTCCTTAGCATTTCTTTAGCTTTCTTTTGCAGCCTTAGTGCCTATAGGGACGCTCCTTGTTACAAAACTGGGAACCAGAGTGATCCCAGTCCAGTCAGTATTCTCACCAGTGAGGCACAGCCCTAAGTGTCTGCACACAACAGGCAATAACATTGTATTTGAGGCTGATGCTACTAGCCAGTAAGTGGGTGAATCAGGCCTAAGGTCCATCCCAAAAAATTTGTTGAGCAAAAGGAGGTGGGATGAGACCAAAGAGTTAATTGAAGATGGGGCCACAGCATGGACTTGGCATCATCCAAGAGAAAAGGCCAGAGGCAAACAGAAACATGGAGCATCACATGTGTGCTTATGTGGTATTCCTGGGCTCTAGGGAAGGAGATATGGGTGGGAGTCCCAAGTGATTGTCCAGGACCATCGAGGCACTTAGTGCCCTGATGTTGGCTTTCCTAACTCCCATTTGACTCATTTAAGTCACTAGTGCCTCCAGCCACCTACTGTAAAAATTGGTTATGTTTTAGAGAAAATATTCAAGGACAGGGTAAAGTTCAATGAAACCAACTCTTTTTCTTGTAAACTTTTGCATTAGGTAGCATCGTCTACATCAGAAACTTGTTTTATGCATTTAGGTAAAGATTCCTGTTAATGCAGACTATCACTTTTCACAGTGATTTCTGATGAATAAAGCAACAGTGCTGATCCAGCAGCACAGGACATTGCTCGGGGTGTTACTGCAGGGAGTTGTGATATCATTCAAAATATTGCCTTTCTGGAGGCAGAGTTTTTCCACTGTGGTCCTCTTTTATGGTTCTCCTTTGTCCTGTGGTGCTGACAACTGTGTGCACCAACAACTGCTACAACTCATCTCTGCATGCTTCCTTGGAGATGTTTGTTATAAGTGCCAAGCATCCAGAAATGTGCTTTGAAGGGCCCAGACTAACATCAAGGCAGATTACATTGCAAAGGAAGAAACTGGAATTTTCAGAATAAGGAGCTGATTTCATAAAACCAGATTGTATCTGTACTTGCAGAAACATGCTTGGTGGTTGTATGTAAAACTTTTTCTGTTGTATATGATGCAGAATTCTTCTGAATATTAAGAATTTGTGGTGGATGTTGGAGTGCACATTACTAGTAAAGTTGGTTTGTTGGTTGATTTGGTTTGTGGGTTTTTGTTCTCAGAGGTACCAGAAATACTTATTTCTATTTGTTGCACTTCTATGTGGTATGCTAATATTTACATTATGAAGTTTCAAGCCAAGGTCATTTTTATTGACTTTGTACTGACATGAAGTAGATGTGGAGGTTATTTGCTTTTCCGCATGAAACATGCATCAGACACAGACAGTCAAATTTATTTTCTTGACAAATAAATATCATTAATTACTTTTAGACATATATCATACTGTCAAAGTCAACTCTGGCTTTAGTCTTTAACACATGCGGAAAAAAATTAAATACCTTGTTCCTGTAAATCGGTGAATCAAACCATAACTACACTAGTAACTTTCCTGCTCTTTGCCAGAGGCTGGAATGGAACATAGTGTGAAACAGGAATTTTACAACCTACCATCTCACTGATTAGTCTTTCTCTGACAACTACACCACTGGGTTAAAATGTCTAATCATAGTACTAAGAAGAGTAATCAATATATGGAGGGGGAAAAAAAAAAGAGTTTGTTTTAAATTCTATTATTCACATTTTTCTCCAGAATGAACTGAACAACTTCTGTGCAAGTATTAAGTACAGCGATCATGCTCTGCTCTTTTCCTGATAAATTAAACATCACTCTTATCAGCTACAGAATGAAAAACTACTCAATAGGAATCACTTCATTTTGCTTCGGCTAAGTTATTCAGGTTTTATATCACTTCACAAAAAAATAAAGTATAGCCTTTATAAGATTCTAGTATAAGGTAATATAAAATTAGAGTATCAAGTAATTTACAGCTACTAGTAGTGCGATTATACTTTTTGCATAGGAGTATTAGATTCTGGGTTGAAAGCAGAGCTTTTATTTGTAGGACTTTGTGCATGTGCTGAATGTTGAAAGCATCTGAAAATCATGCTGAAATTAGGTTCATATTCCTTCTGAAGAAAACACTTCAGGTTTGATTATTGGTACAGACAAACTTGAAGCCAGTATAGCACACTGCCTTCTTCCAGATGCCTAGTGGGACATTGGAGTGACAAATACCAGCAGCTGTGGACATGGGAAGCATGCTGAGAGCACCAAAACAGAAGGGAAGGCCTGAGTCCACTCCAAGTTTCTCCAAAATCTCATAAGGCAGAAACTGTATCAGAGACTGAAGAAAATGTTTCTGAAGAGGTATTGCTTAAGATGTGCCACACAGCAGCAGGCAATTTTCATTTGCCTAGTTCTGTGTTATTACTGAAGAATTTTGGTGGCCACTCTATGAGTAATCCTAGATCTCCCTAAAACTGATTGGTATGCCAGCTACTCATCTCTCTTGCAAATGAGAATATCCTGACTTCATATCCCTTAAGAGAGGTGTTGGATAGCAAGGCCTGATGGGAACTGAGCTGAGCTGAGCCGAGAATTAAGTATTAGGAGGGTGAGAGTGTTTTGTTGCCGAGCAGCTAGGCAATTTGAGGATGATGGGGGATGAAGCGTGAAGTGAAAAGGATTAGAAGATGAGTGCATAGTAAAAGGCACAAAGCAGCTAAAGCTTTGGGAGAAAAACAAGCCAGAAAGTTTCTTGGCAATGGGAAAAATGTTAAAAGTGGCTCTGGAGACTGAAAAAAAAGAGTTGGCCTGCTGTGTGTGCGGACAGAATCCTTGGTACTGCAGACACCTCCATCCACTTAAGTGCTTGTTCATGGAGCAAGTTGCCCATACTAGTGGACAGGCATTACAGCATCTCTAACAGCTTCAGTACTGCATGCAGCTTGCTGGGGCTCTACAGTTTGTGCAGGGATGGAAGCTGGGGCAGCTCCACTTTGAGCACCATATTGGGATTTGTGCGCAGCAGCAGCCACACTCAGGGGAGCTAGAGTAGTGTAGAGCATCTGGATCCTAGCTAAAGGGATGAGTTTTGTCTGCTGAGGCGTAGCAGAACAGGAGGGTCAGGATAGGAGAAACAACTGAGATGAGAAGACTCAAAAAGGTGAGACACAGATACTGTTTCATGGTTTAGAAGGGCTTGGGGATACATTGAACCATTGATTCATTGGAGGACTTTGTTTTTCAAAACCTAATGTATGTGAATAACAATTGTCTTGCTAAAGAATGTTTCCTCCTGCTTTTGTACAAAGGTTAAGAAATGCCTTTGTCAACACGAACCTAGTAAATTCCATCTAAACATGAGGAGGTTGAGAGTGGTGGAATACTGGAAAAGGCTGCCCAGAGAGGTGGTAGAATCGCCACCTATGAAGTCATTCAAAGCCTGCCTAGGTGCTGTCCTGTGCAACCTGCTCTAGGTGACCCTGCTCTGGTGGGTGGGTGGGGTGGAGTGGTGTAGAAGTCCCTTCCAACCTCTATCATTCTGTGTGATTCTGAGGCAGTAAAACAACACTACTTCCCTAAGGGCTTGCTAGGTTATGAAATGAAATGTATCCTATTTGTATTAGCATAGAGCACCAGAATATGCAGCAGTGAATAGTTTATTTTATTGACATTTTATGTTTGCAGAATAGACATTCATGCTAACATCCAAAAAGCCTAGAGTGTAAGTGCAAAGCATAAAAATTAATTAAAGTATATATAGAGAGTGTGATTACATGATAGCCAACCACCCTACTGTACACCTTAAATATACCGACATTAAAGAAATCATTAAAACCAGGAACGTAATATAATAAGAGGTTTACTGAGTATCAGATCTAGTCAGAAAAGCAGGACATTCACTTTGCAGGTGATGAAAGAGATTGGCCTTTTGGTCCGGTGGTTATCTGCTCTTTGTCACGGTTTCCTACATTTGAAGTTCCTGTTCTCTGGGCTGCTAGAGAGCAGGTGGGTGTAATGTCCAAGTGAATGTGCACAAGGAGGAGATACACCAGCACCACTCCACTTCAGCCCTCTCCCTTCTTACTCATGGAGTGGCACTGAGCGCCATCTTGGATGAGATTGTACTTTCTCTGTCAATGGAACTGTAACTGTGTGGCTATCTAAAGAGCAGCCAAAGACAGAGTAATGTGTCTGCTGGCCTGGTAAGGTTTTGCACGTCACAGCTTCCACTGCTGAAACAGCTACCAATGCAGAACAATGATAAGGAAAGAAGGTATTGAACAAACTTTCTATCTGTTTCTGAATCTCTTCCTTCCAAAGCAGAAACTGCAAGTACTGAAATATTAAATACCACATACCAGGAATGTGGGGAAAAAAAAGAAATCCTTCCTATCTGTTTGGTGGTTTCGGGTATCCCTTTGAAGTGCTGTAGCTGGTGGTTCATAGTTGCATTTCTGTCCAGGCCGCATAGGTTAGGTGGGAAAGTGGTTTCTTCCAACACCATGATGAGTCACATCAAAAGAAGGATAGTTATTTGCTGTTAAAAAAAGTGGGCTTATGAAACTCTGGATTTGGGAGTAAGAATCATCCTTCATTTGCTATAGAAGTCAATGGTACAACTGAATATCCTACTTCTGGGTTCAGCAGTGTATATATATTTGTCTTCTGTCACTGGAGTCCTGTATCCCCTGTTTTACAAGTCCTATGTTATTGTTCTAGGGTGTAAAAAAGCCATAGGCAACACAGAAGATTTTTTTTTTCAATTATATTTTCATAGAGCATGCAACAATAGAGCAAAGCTTATCTCTCCTTGTAACTCACACAGATTTTCAGAACTGACAAACTTGTGCAGAAGACCTCCTTGTGGATTTTCTTCATGATTTTCCTATGAATCCTAGTTCTATCTATATTAAAAATTGTCACCGTTCTTTCATATGTTAAATGTAAGTGTAACATTTTATTCCAACTTGCTTTGGTCTTGTACTTTTTTTTTGCTTTTTCTTTTTTTTTTTTTCTCTCCTCCTTATTTTTATGTTTTCAGTAGAGGTTATGTTTGGCTAGTGATGTTGCTGACTGCTGCCCATTCTGGAAAAGTATTCAGCTGGAAAAGTCTAATTCCCCAGGTGTTGATTGCCACCGTGACAACAGCTAAGCCAATCAGGTTTACACCCAGGCCAGCTTTCACCTGCAAAAACAAAGTACATCAGAACATGATCAATGACAACTTGGTCAAAAGTAGCTAACATGGAAAAGTAGGGTGTATGTATGCATTTGAACTGACATATATAATGTGAAAAATTATGTATACTGATTTCTAGAGCCAAAACCCACCACAGTACTACATATCAGAGTGTACATTGTGGGAGTGTTCAAGAGTGACAGTCAGAGGTTGATGTAGGTCATTGGAAAACTGCTGAGCTTCTTGCTTGGACTTCTCAATCAGGTAGAATGAGGAGTTATACCACACATAGCAAGGTGATAACTCTGCTCTCCTGAGACCCCACCTGGAGTGCTGTGTACAGTTCTGGAACCCCCAGCACAGGAAGGATATTGAACTGTTGGAGCGGGTCCAGAGGAGGCCACAAAGATACTCAGAGGGCTGCAGCAGCTCTGCTATGAGGACAGGTTGAGAGAGCTCCAGCTCTGCAGCCCGGAGAAGAGAAGGCTTCCAGGAGACCTTACAGTAACCTTCCAGTATCTGAAAGGGGGCTACAGGAAGGCTGAGGAGGGACTATTTACGAGATCTTGCAATGACAGGACAAGGGGCAATGGGTTGAAACTGGCAGAGGGGAGATTGAAACTGGATGTCAGAAGGAAGTTCTTTCCAGTGAGGATGGTGAGACACTGGCACAGGTTACCCAGGAAGGTTGTAGCTGCTCCCTCCCTGGAGGTGTCCAAGGTCAGGTTGAATGAGGCCTTGAATGACCTGTTCTAGTGGGAGGTGTCCCTGCCTATGGCAGGGGGTTGGAACTGGATGATCTTTGAGGTCCTTTCCAACCTTAGCATTCTATGATTCTATAACTGCATGACTTCCTATGGAGCTATGTAATAAATCTAATTTCTCATGCTCTTGGGTGTTTGTCTTAATAGATCATAGCAAAGGATCGTGTACTTTTGATATGTTTTTAGACTACTGCCTATAAATAAAGCTGAGAAATATGCCTATCCTGCAGCAGATGTGTGGATGTTCTTAACCTGATAGCTCAGTCACATTACATCAATGCAGATCAGTCAGACTTTATATTAGCACCAATATAATTGTTATTATCATTGGCTGCAGGATGTGAGGATAAGGTGTTGAAGTTGCATGAAGCATGAGAGGATGTGCCCAGTCTCAAGACTCACCATATCTTTAATCTGGCAGTGCCCATAGCTGAAGACAATGGCATTCGGAGGATTACCCACTGGCAGCATCACCGCAAATGAGATACACATAGTGACAGGAATCAAGGTGTATAAAGGGTTGATAAGCAGCGTTTCTGACTGGAAAGAGAAAGGAGGAGAGATGTTTCACTTAACCAATAAAAGCCACTGCTCACAATTAGGATGAACAGAACCTCTCTCCTTTATGTGAAGATAAGATTCTGTGAATGTCACCTGCTTCATTTCTCAACTTATGTATGGAAGTGGTTTTTTGTTTGTTTTTTAGAGTAACATTAGTGCTGTAATTTGAAGCTGGTCATACTCTAGGGGTGTTTCTTGAGATGAGGGTGGAGGGTAGAGATTGCTACCACTAGGCAGCCTTTGCCCTTTCTCCCATGACTTCCTGTGCTTAACACTGACTGCTGCTTCAGTCTTCATCCAAGAGAAGTTACAATAGATTGACATGAAGCACTTAGTTCTTTCAGTTGCTGAGGTTACTGACACTGCCATGCAAAGTCCTCCTGAACAGTGGTTAAGAAAATTAGTTGTTTGTGGTTGAAACTCACATGACAAGAAGCCATGATGCAATATTCTTTATGGTGGTCTAAAGAATTGTTCTTTCACTGCAGCCTTCAGTGGTGGTGAAATTTGACATTTTTATTTACATTACTATGACCTACTTTGATGATCAAAGGGAAAGGTATCACAAGGCTAACTTCATTTTGGAAAGAGAAGTGTCTCCAGGTTACATTTATAGTCAAAAAAAAGAGAGACTGTGCTAAGATGACAGTCCAGACTACTAAAAGTACAGTGTTGCTCTAAATTTCTCTTTCAGTCTCTTTCTGCACACAACATAGGTAAATTTGCACTCATAAGCCATACAAACACAATTGCTTATTTTAATGTGATTGTATATTCGTATTACCTGACAACTGTTTGCATATTGTACTTTGGGACAATCATATAAAATTATTGTTATAGGGAAACATAATCTTCATTCTGCTTCACATCATATAAAAGAAAATAAATATTTTTTTTTCTGTAACTGCTGGTCCATCATAGAAAGACAGACTAAAAATATCACTGTTTTTACTTACCATGCTGCATAAAATAGGCAGAAAAATGGTGATGGTTGCTGGATTACTAACAAACTCTGTTACCAAGGACACCAAAATACAGGCCAGCAGGGTTACAGCCCAGTAGGGAAGACTGCTCAGGGAGAGCATTTGGCGTCCAATCCATGTAGAGAGGCCAGAGGTCTGGGGAAAGGACAGAAGCACAAGAATAACTAAATAGTTTGCATGTTTGTAAAACATTCTTCTCTTTGGGGCAGTTTGCATCAGAGTTTCCCACCAGAAAATAAAGTTTGGGTCAATGCTTTCTGCACTTCCTTTTGTTCAGTAAACTGTGTTTTACTGCAGTGCCTAATAAATATGTGCCCATAGTAATAGAGAGATACATTTGGCAGTTAATAACAATAAAAATGCCCCAATGCTGATCTTCTCTCTTTCTTCAACATGTGGGTTAAAGTATTGCACATTGGTGACAAAGGATTGCACATTCTGGATAGAATTTGAGATTAAAATACACAGATTTAGTTGTTTACATATATCAGTTTATAGGAGAGCTAGATGTGTATTAATGAAATACGCTGGGTGTAGATATAGCCTAGAGTATGATTTATCCAGTCAGTGCTAAGAGCTTGACTCAGGTGCCTAGAAAGGATCTTTCAGTGGTGGCTCAGATGTTCCCCACCTGGGTGGTTAGCTGCTAGTTGAAAGAAGTGTAAGGTTTCCCTCAGATCTTGTGTCATGCCTGTCATCCTGGAAGGAATAGTTACATATTCTAAAGCATCTGAAATGGCAGATGGCTACAGAATTGACTTGAGCCATAGTCATCTTTTTGTTAGCGAGATTGCTATCTACTGAGGGCAAGGAGTATCCACATCAAAAATCCAAACCGGTGAGTATGCAAAGGGATAAATGTTCAATGTTTATAATGTTTATATTGTCTATAATTTTTTTTAGGAAAGGGGAATCTATATCTGTACCTTGCATCCAGCTGCTAAGGCATAACCTCCTCCAACCAACACTACAATCTCCCAGGGCATGGTCTTCTGGAAGTCCTTCCAGGTAATGATGGGTTCCAGCGTGTTAATGTCTGTTGACTTTTGATGGTCTCCTATATAAAAAAAAAAAAAANGCAAGTGTATGACAAGTATTACATTGAGCTTTAGACACAGATCTTGATCTTTTGACACAGATCTCTAAATTTTTAACACTATCAGGAATCACAAAATATCCACGTGACTTATTTTGAGAACTCTGTGAGAGGGGTGAAGAAATGTGTAGTCTATGTCTCTGGTTGGCTCATGCTCTGAAAATGCAGCATATGTATTTCAAATGTCCTGACTTCCCTTTGGTTACTCTGTTGATGGGAATAGTTATCAACCCCTGTGTTGATACAGCTTTTTGAGGGACTGTGTGCTCTGTTATATACATCTATGTGTAAATTATCTGTAGACTACAAAGACAGAGGTATGGTGGGATTGTTTTCTCAAGGAAGGATATTTCCTCTCTCCAGCAGGACATGAAGCTTGATAAAGTGCGATAACACCCCAGCTTTTATCCGAGAACATTACTTTTTTTTTTAGATTCATGGGTATTTTCTTGAATTAAGAGTTTGAGATTGTAATTTTTTTTTTTTTTGAGATTGTATTTTTGCATAGTATGTCTAGGTACATTTGTAATCTGTACATAAGACTTTATGCAGAAAATTCTGGTTTCATATGGAACTGCTGAAAGCTTTCCACAGCAAACTGATCACTACCTCTGAGTGCTACCCAAAAGTGAATGTGAAATAGTGATTGAGAAGACTGTGAGGGAAGAGTTAGCAAAACTGGAACTTTGACATTTTCTGACCTCTGTTATACTTATTTCATGACAATAAAAATTATTTCTATTGTATGTCATGACCAAATTGTTTATTAGACCTTATCTGTAGCCAATTTTGAGAATATGAACATTGCTTTTTCTGTGTCTCTCCATCTGAACCTTTCATAAAACTCAGTCCTAGGTTTTGGTAACTCTCTTAACGCAGAAGAGATGATCACCTCAGACACAACTTCTGTTTTTCATCTGCTGGATAAGACAATATGAATGAAAGCAACAAAAAGGGGGTTTTGATGTAGGGAAAGGCTGGTATCAGAGAAGAAACTGAACCCTGACCTTCCACAATAAAAATGTCTTCTTGGAACATTTTATGAAGAACAGGAAAATATCATTAAAAGCACTGGAAAATGTGCCAGATCTTCCTGCATCCTCCTCACCTTTTTCCTTTTTCCCAAAACATGGCTTTTTTGCTGGAATCAGGAAAAGGAGAAAACCAAGAAATACAGAGACAGTGGCATCAGTCCGGTAGCCTTTCCTAGGAAAGAAACAGTAGGTTATCATAAAAACACACTATCAATTAAATTTCCAAACAAAGTACATGGCTCCAGGCAAATCGGTGCAGGTGAAGTGGTATTTCCATTTCTGAAATCTTACTAACAGCCCACTAGAAAAATATACCTGCATTTCAAGGATATAAATTGGATTTTTTTCCCCCCATTTATTAAACTGAATCCTGTAGCCAGATTCAGTCACCGCTCAATAATCTCCAACATTCCAGTGAAAAAGAAATCCCTTTTGGTTTACACATCTATTAACTCAGAGGCACAGAGAAATAGTGTATTTACAAAAAGCAAGGAACAGTAAACATATTCTGAGGAAAAAGCCGAAACCCAAAAAATCCTTTAGAAATTAACCATAGATTGATTTTAAATTAAATGTTTAAAAATTATTTGAAAGAGTATTTTGTGTAGTGCCAAACTCTAGAGATCCTCAGGAAATCTCAGTATTAGAAATTATTTTTTTCTGTCAAAATGAGGAAGCAGTAGAAACAAAAAGAAAAGGTAAGTTCTAGTCATTTATTCTTTTATATTCATGATCTGTTACAGTTACTTTTAACCAAATGTTTTTCAACGTTATTTAAAATAAGAGACATTATTTGCTTCTGTGTAGTATTTCATTGACAAGGATATTTTCTGGATAAAATCTATCTCGAGAAAAATTGTTTTTGTCAAAAATTATTTCAAAATAAAATTGGTGGAAAAAATGTTGTATTTGCAGTGTATTCCAAGTGACAGCTTCTCTACAAATGTGCCAAAATGTTTGAACCTCACAATCCAACCCTCCTATTTTTTTTTCCATTTGAAATATGTTTATTTTGCTTCTACTGTTTAATTCACTCTGCTTGCTGAAAAAGAATGCAACTTGTCAACGTGAACAGATGCAGCTTAAAAAGCAAGATCCCAATTTTTGAAGAAAGACTGCATGTTTTCACCACCTTGTTAAAAGTGGCTGATGGTGTTAGAAAAGCAAAAATTACTGCAGAAAGTCACTAGAAGCAAGGCCATCTTCCTGTGCAATTCTTAAGGGAATTTCACTTACTTCTCAAAAAAAGATGACCACCCTGGTACAAAGCCAGGCTCACGAGTAAACCAAAGCAAGGTCATCAGAATGAAGAAAAATCCAGTCACCATCTCAGGATAGCTAAAAGAAGAAAAAAAAGAGAGGAAGCTGGGAATTAAATCCAAGGTCTGGCTGTAAACCTGAGAGCAAGGCCCAAAAGAAAGAAGAAAGTAGAAACTGATCCCATGAGAATTATATAAAACACACAGGATATAAAACACTCAGAAAATGGAAAGACAGATTAGTTTGAATAATTCTACGTTTGGCTCCCAACTGAGAACAACCTAAACCTATTCAAAAATAGGCTAAAAATACCCATCTGTATTTGCAATTCGAGCATTCCTTGGCAAGACCTGGAGGGAAATATTTATAAATGCTTGTTTTGTGTTTGCATGATTAAATGTGTTGGGAAGGTGAAGTTCGTTTTGCTCTTCCACCATAAATGCATTATTCAAAGTTTAGAAAGCATAAGAGCAAATTACAACATAAATTAGCATAGATATTTTAAACACATGGGGAAAATATAAGGTGACTTGAATATACTGATTAATTTAACATAGCTTTAAATTATGTCTGGCTTCATATTTAAGCATAGTCTGAACAACAGCCTAGATTCTGATTTCATCGTGTTCAGCAAGTTGATCTCTCACCATTTCAGCTGAACAACATCTCAGTGTTTTGGGAAGAATGGACTTGATGAGGTATCATATTAAAAAAAAATAAAATCTGGGAAAACAACCTTTTCAGAAGATGTCTCTTGCCACTATGAATAAAGATTATGGTCAACTGGGCAAGTTGGGCATCTTGTGACATACAACAGTGAACTATCCATGAAAATAAGAATGTACCTGAATTGGGAAAGGGGATGCTTTAGTGATTTAGTTCAAAGGCAGAGACAAATCTTGACTCAGATGGCCTTTGAACTCTGTTATAAACCTGAATTTTTCCTTTTATTTCTCTTTTCTTTAGAAATAAATAAGTAAATAAATAGATGTTTGTAACAAAGTCTTTGAAAAGAGCTGACAGTTTATGAATAATCTGCATGACCTAAAGGCAACATTGAGGGCAATATGAGAGTACAGTCCTGTCTAGAAAGGCAAATTCCTGATGAAAGCAAGTGTGTTTTACCTAACACTTCCCAGTTTCTTATATTCTTCTTGAATTCTTTTCTCTGACATCTCTTCCCGTTTGGTCTTCTTCTTCTTGCTCATGGAACAGGTCTCTTTAAAACTGAGGTAGATAGCACAGTAAAATTAAATAAAGGTATCCAAAGGAAAAAAAAAAAAAAGGGAAAAAAAGGCAAAAAATGGAGTAAAAAAATGTCCTTTCAGAATAAAACCAATGAGGCGAATTGAAAATTCCAGTTGCCAGAGACTGTTGGGAGATGTCACTGGGGGAAGACCTCATGGCAATGGAAAAGTAAATTATTGCATGTGATCTTGGCATAGTCTAGTTTCCAGATCTTCTGAGAATCAATCACAGACATACTGGGAAGGTCGCTAGGCTATTCTGACTAATACTAACTGGTAACACTGAGCCATCTTAAACTGAGGCTGGGCTTTGTGTAGGCTTCCTCAAACAGCTGGCAGTGGCCAGAATTTTCTGCTACCAGAAACCTACAAAGGACATGAATAATTTCTACTGTCATGTGGAGAGACTGTGTCAGAGGCCAAATATCAGATTTTTTTAATGGGACAACTGTATACTTTCCATTTGGATCAGGGACATCCCAGTCTGGCTGTTGAGCCCAGGTTTAACTTGAATATTGAGGATTCACTGAGGGTAACAGGGGAAAGCTGTGCTGAGGATCCCAGCAGCTTTCACAGCCTGAATACAGGCTGGGCAGTGACTGGCTGGAGAGCAGCCCTAAGGAGAGGGACTTGGGGGTGATGGTGGATGAGAAGCTCAACATGAAGCAGCAGTGTGCACTTGCAGCCAAGAAGCCAACCAGAGCCTGGGCTGCATCAGGAGAAGTGTGGGCAGCAGGGCAAGGGAGGTGATTCTCCCTGCTCTGCTCCGCTCTGCTGAGACCCCACCTGGAGTACTGCATCCAGTTCTGGAGCCCCTGGGACAAGAGGAATTTGGAGATGCTGGAGAAGAGAAGGGCCACGAGGATGCTCAGAGGGCTGCAGCACCTCTGCTATGAGGACAGACTGAAAGAGTTGGGGCTATTCAGTCTGGATAAGAGGAGGCTCCCAGGTGACCTTCTTGTGGTCTTCCAGGATCTGAAGGGGGCCTATGAAAAAGCTGGGGAGGGACTTTTTAGGCTGTCAGGTAGTGACAGGACTCGGGGGAATGGAGCAAAGCTGGAGGTGGGGAGATTCGACCTGGCCGTGAGGAGGAAGTTCTTGAGCATGAGAGTGGTGAGAGCCTGGCATGGGTTGCCCAGGGAGGTGGTTGAGGCCCCATCCCTGGAGGTGTTTAAGGCCAGGCTGGATGAGGCTGTAGGTAGCCTGATCTAGGGTAGGGTGTCCCTGCCCATGGTAGGGGGTTTGGAACTGGATGATCCTTGTGGTCCCTTCCAACCCTGGCTCATTCTATCATTCTATCAATACTATCCACTGCTAAACAATCAGTGTAGCACCAAATTGCCTCTGCCACAGAGGCCAAGGCAATTATCTTAGTGTTTTGTCCCACTGAGAAATGCCTGTGCTTATACCAGGGCCACTTGAGCACAAGCATGTCTCCTTACTGAATACATATACACCTTCTGTGCATTCATATGAAAATTAATTGAAGGCCTTAGTTTATTTGCATTACCTTTATACTATAAGAAAGTCTGAGCATTCCTATTGGAAATTAAGATACCTGCAAGCTCACTTTAACCTTTTCCTTTTATTCCTTACACTAACATCACTTTTCTATGCTTTGAGCCACAGACATCTGCTTTTCTGCTCTAGCTGTGCCCTCTGTCACAGAGATGTGTGGGGTGGATTAAGAAACCTGCACAGCTAAGCCAGTGTAAAATAGGCTGAAGCAGCAGGTACTTCAGTGACTGATGGACCATGGGAGCACAATGGCCTGCTTTTATAGTTCCTGCTATTTAACATCTATTTTGGTACCTCATTAGAGATGCATACCACAGCACCAGCCAAATCATGATCTACAATCTCCTTCCAGGTATTTGGTTAAGGCCAGATTCTCAAAGGAATTTGCACAGCTCAAGATGCAGTCAGGCCCTCTCTGGTAAACAGAAAGTCTTAAACAGGCTTCTCATTTCACTTGTAAATGTGATAACTTGTTTTTAGTCCACTTAGCACTGAGCTGCTCTTGTAAGCATTTAGATTTCCTACCAAACCTTACTGTTAGACTCCAATGAATTTCACCACCAGCTGCTGGAACAGAAGAGCTTTATGGTTTGTAATAGACACTTCTACAGTGACAATTCTACTCCTAGCTCTGCTTTGCTGGCAAGAATCCTTTGGTGAGTCCATTATCCTTCCCTTTTGACTTAGTCTGGAGCCTTAAAAGCAAGCCTGACACATTGCTCTAGCTGGGCCAAGTAACAACAGATGGATGACACTGAACATCTAAGGAAAAGGACATGAACATTGCAGGAATTCAGTAAACAGGCACCAGGCAGCTGTTTCAACATATTATAACTGTTTTCAGCCTTGGGGGGGGGGGGCACGGAATGTGAAGGCACAGAATTGTAGCTAAGCTCCAAACGTATGCTCTTTAATGAACTGCAGTGAATAGGAGGCAGAGATTAAGGAACCTTGAAATCAACCTCTGCTTCTCAAAAAGTCAATAATGTTTCAGTCTGGTATTATTTAGAACAACATTAATCAGCATGAGGTCTTGGATGCAGTGTGGAATTTGAATTATATTTATTTTTTTAAAAAGAGAGTAATTGAGGGTCATGTTGGGACCTGTTTCCTCTCAAGATTAAAAAACAATAAAAATCAAGAAAAGGGATTTATTTTAGCCTTTTAATTTGGAACTTCAAGGCTCTGGAGACTGACCGAGAGAAGGATATGGAGCAGTTCACCTCTAAATTACCTCTTCAAATCTAGTCAAGGTCAGCAGCAAGCAAAACATCATTATAATTTTATTTATTGTCTTAGGTAAAATAAATTAGTGATGTCAGTTCATCTTACTTTTAAAAGCAAACTAAATCAAATTAAAGCCACTTTAATCCTGAGTAAATGTGTCTGCATCACAATTTAATGCAGGTTAACTGATCCACTCTAAATACACACATTTAATCAATTTTCATTAACTTTTGTGGAGTGCATCTACAAAAATAATATGAGCTACAAATGAACTAGGAGACTGAGTTCTGTTCTTTTTGGAGGGCTAAGGGACTTACTGGTATCGAAACATATTAATCTCTTAGGCAGTGAGTCATTGCAGCTCTAAAAAGAAGTATATATGGAATCTATTTACCTTTACTTTTAACTAGTCATACATTGATTATATTGAGCTGGCGGAAGATATGAAAAATAACATGTTCACTTGCAGTTATTTTTCTATTCATCTTTCAACTTGTGCTTTTCCAAAAGAGCTTCTAACAATATTTTTGTTCTACTATGAGATCCTCATGATCATGAAACATAAAAAGCTATATCAGCTGAACACATAGTAAGGACTTTGACCAGCAATACATAGGCACTTGACACACAAGCAACAGTGCTGTACAGTGCTGTCTGTGCCACACAGCTAAGCAATAAGATTTCCTCCAGCAATTGTTCTGGCAAGAAGAAGGAATGAGAAAGGAAGTTTTCATCATTTGCAGCTGTGATCTTTATGAGACATGTTCTAGAGCAGCCATAGATGCCCTGCTTTCATAACCCACATGCTTTGAAAAATCTGCACTTACTTGCAACCCAAGAACAACCAATGCATCCAGAACCAAGTTAGGACCAACATGATGAGGGAGATTGGGAAACTGAATAAAAACCAGGTTCCAAAGTTAACCACTTCAGCATTTGGATAGTGGCTGTAAAGGGAAAAGAAAAAAAAAGGATATTGTGATGGTTTGGGAGTTACCCGCCCTGTCCCCACATAAAATCGTCCAGACTAGACTCAAACAGTGGGAAGTTAAGGAATGAAGCTATATTTACATCTTAGCACAATTTACAAGTATATATATAAATAAATATATACAAGTTAAAAGTAGTAAAGAAACACAAAATCTCTCTCAAAACAATCAGACTACCAGGAGGCTCCCAATCCAAACTTCCTCCCCCCTTCCCCCTCTTTCCCTCCTCCCTTCAACAATAACCAGATCAATCCCCATATATCTTATGTGATAAATCTGGAGAAATCTGAGGTGAGATGTTAAAAAGATGACAAGAAGGTTAGAGGAAATAAAAAGGGTTAGTTTGGATTAAGGAGTTAAGGCAGATAGCACCACACAGACCCCCAGAGAGAAAGAGAAGTAGTGAGAACTAACTGAAAAGTGTGTGAGCAGTGAGTGTCTTATCTATATTTTGACTAGCTGTTTTTTGTGTTTCTCAGCAGAAGAATGAGGAATATAAGTTACTGAGGAATATAAGTTACTTTCTTCTCAGAGCTAAGAATTTAATTTCTCTCAGTAAAATATTCCAATTAGCCTCCAACCAGGACAGATACACACCAAGTTAGAACAGTTAAAAGGACAGACACCATAGATGCACACACATTTGTCATGGCATGATAGAAAAATTGCATCATTTTGTATTTGCAGCAGCTACCTGATATGTGCATAGTGAAAATGACTGCCAAAGTACATCATTGACAGCCTCTGACACTTTAAGACCAGATGATCTAGATTGTCTGCCCAGCTTCAAAAAAAACTGGAGTTATCAGGAGGGAAGTTATGGCCCTAACCATGTTTTTTGTTGCAGCCCTTTTAGTGTTAGCAGATTTAGAATGATTTCACCTAGAACCTCTTTGTGTGTCTTATTGTGGACCACACAAATAATGACCTTAGTATGCTCGGATCATACCAAGGCTGATATGTGCATTTGATGAAACTGTCATAGCAACAAGATCTTTGGATACTGTGTTAAATCCAAAATCCTTGGATTCAGGATGTCTTTTAAATTAGGTTTCTCCACTAGCATCATTTTGGAGAGATACTATTGCAGCAGTGGTAGCACTAGATGATCAAAATCGAGTTTAAGGTTGTACACAAATCTGTGCACAAGCCTTCTGCTGTTCATGTGTTCCAGAGCCCTGGGCATACATAATAAAGGACATACTTAGCTGACTAGAAAGCTGCTTTGCGTCTTTGCTCGAGCAAGAGTGTAAGACCATATTTTAAAATTTAGACTAGACGCTAGGAGGAAGTTCTTTACAGTGAGAGTGCTGCGGAACTGGAACTGGTTGTCCAGGGAGGTTGTGGCTGCTCCCTCCCTTGTGGTGTTCGAGGCCAGGTTGGACGAGGCCTTGAGTGACCTGTACTAGTGGGAGGTGTCCCTGCCTATGGCAGGGGGTTGGAACTAGATGATCTTTGAGGTCCCTTCCAATCTTACCATTGTATGATTCTATGATTCTATCTATTTTTCATTTTATAAACACCACTGGTGATGCCTCTAGGTTCCTGTCCTGGTTTAAGTTAGTACAGAACTGATTCTGATCAGTGATGTTCTGAAATCAACAATAGGTGTTCACAGACAGTGTCTGCTTATAGCAGTGGTTACACTTGATGTTTATAGTTAGTTCCAGGGATTGGTGGTGTGCAGACCAAAGTTGCTGCTAAAGCTTCTGTACTGCATTGGAGATACAGAGTAAAAGGCTGCACCTGCAGGGAGAAGTGAACAGTTGAGGTGACCCTAAACTGACCAAGGAAGCATTCCATTCCATATATGTAATTAATTTTGCAAAGCTGAGAGATCACAAGGGTCAAGTTCTTCTTCACTTCCTCTACTTCTATGACTGGCATCCAAGGAGGACTCTGTCCATTCTGCCATTGATCTGCATTCCTGAATCCAGTTCCAGAACCCAGCTCCTAACTTAGTTTCCTGTCTGCTGATGAGTCCAGTCTGGGGATTCTGCCACAGCATCAGTGTTGGCAATGAGTATTTACCATTGTGGATAGAGTTCAATATTAGTTTTGTATATGTTTGTAGATGTTTCATTTAATTGTTGTTATTTTTGTTAAAGTAGCTTTAGTCTTCTTTTCCAAACCATTAAATCTCTCTCTCTTAATCCCTTTCTTTTTCCCCTTTGGAAAGGGAGACATCTATCAGTCATTTAGTGACTGGACCAGCATCCATAAGAACTTTTCCAAGAACTCATCGAACAACTTAAAGCTGATTTTATGACATTTCTTCTGTCATCTTCTTTGTCATCTCTGCTATAATTTCATGGCTTTAGTGTTTACACTTCCAGAATGTCTGCTGCCTTCAAGGTTATCAGTTTGTAAAAATCAAAAGAAGTTGCTGGAGAAATGTAAATGTTTCCATATGCTGAGTAATTTTTATTTTACACGAGAATAATGCACTGGTAAGTATTAATTTAAGCTCCCCCTCTCAGCCATTCTCTATTAGTAACAGCATTAGAGGAGGAAACAAAATTGTCTTCAGGCATGTCTTCCAGGCATTCCCTGAGACAGTGAGTAACTTAGAGATGTCAGTGACCCAGTCACCTTTTTCTCACAACCACAGTATCACTTACTTGTTGAAGTGCTCTAAGAATATGAGGCTAGTGGAGGTCCCTATGATGGTTGTCAGTCCTCCAATGGTTGCTGCGTAGGAGATACTCAGCGAGAGGCATTTACAAACCATGTGGTCATGGCTGGTCTGATAGCGGTATTTAGCGCTCAGGCGTAGTTCCGAGGGCTGAGGAGGCAGGACCAGGATCTGAGCCTGTGAGGGGATACATTCACCAAAGAAAGCAGGTGATCAGAACAGCAGCTCAGCTTGCCTTAATGTCATGGTGATACTGCTCCCAGAGAAACAAGAGGTCTGTGTTACAAAAGGCAGCTTTTTCTTCACAGAGATTAATTGGAATCAGAACTAGAGACCTGTCCAGGGAGCTGAAATTGACTGGTCTGTGGCAAGCAATGTAGGACAAACAATAAATGGACTTCTGGCTGTGGTTAGGGCCAGCTCCAGTTATGACTAGAATCTCAGCGTGATACCAAAGGCCTTTGTGGTCTGCAGGGGCAAGATGCCAGTTCTGCAGCAGTAGGAATTCATAATCCTTGAGGATTATGAGCAGCTACCAGACAAATGCTTGGTGGACTTCTTGCACTTTTACTGCCTCGAGGCCTCTTGAGTGAGGCAGAATGGAGTGCTGGGAGTCTTAGAAAGGGCATGAAAAAGTCTGGACCAGAAAAAACTGTAGGAAAAAAAATTGCTCCAAAATAAGCTTTCTTAGCAATGACAGAAAACTCTCCATATTGGTAAATCAAGTTCCTTTACTGGAAAAAAAGGTACAGTGCTTCAAGGCACTACACATTCAAACTGAGGCTGTGTTGGAGAAAAGGCAGCAAGTAGTTCAGACAGACAGTTATTGAATTGATTATTTTGAATTTGGGTTTACTTAGTTAAATCAGACATGCTAGAAATTCATCATCGTCATGAGGGTACCCTGGATAAAATCCCCATAGATTTAAAGTGAAGTATGTTTATTAGTTGCAAAATAACTACTGAATGTGCATGGGGAATGGTTATAAGAGGAAATTAAGTGTCAGGAAGCAGTGCATTCTTTTGGAGACATAGATTCAGATTATTTTTTAACTGTGAGCACAGATTCATGTGTGAATTTTATCCTAACATGTCCTGGACATCAAATTATGTCAATAGGATACTAAATAATTGTATCCAAACAGCAATCCCTTCTTGGATCCAGTCAGGAGAAGCGGAAATATTGGAATGGACTTATGTAATGGAGGATTTTGAGGCTGGATATTTGTCAAGACAGAAAGGATGTGGATATTAAGACTTCCCAACAAACTGGCTGAACAGTTAAATGCTCTATGCCTGCTGCTGAATAGAATTTTGTGTGTCAGGGACTTTTATTTTTTAGTTGGTCCATTTTCAAGTATGTTTTATTCAGACGAAGTGAGTAGAAGAGCCAAATGAGAAGAGAAACATGGTCAAAGTACTGAATGTAGAGCTAAAGGAATTGCACTAGCCATTGTGGGAGGTTCTTCTAACCTGTGCTAGGCACATCTAAAAGGGGACAAGAATTAGCAAAGGACCCACCCAGAACTGCTGTAGCATGTTGGAAAACAATTCCATGTAACTCAGCTAACAAGGAACAAATAAGAAAGAGTGGGGAACAGGTAATGATCACATCTGTCTTTTCTCTCTCCCCTCCCAGGTCTAACATTTGCTTACCTGAGGCAGATGCTGTCCACTGCTCTTAGAATTCACGGTTCCAAGAGGGTTGGCTATCATATGCACACCGTTCATACTCTGTAGGGAGGCAAATGTGTTTGTATTAGCCTTTCTTCTGTTCCTACAGGCATTGAAATTAGAATTTCCAATGCTTTGTAAAGGTCATGCATACTGGGCTTTTGAAAACAAACCAAAACAAATCCACAAACAAACCCACTAAAATTTCAGCTGTAAACTGTACACTGTGGGGGAAAAAAAAATGAAATGCACCAAACCATCCTGATTTTGTTTTAAAGTGATCTTAAATGTCAGTTTATAGTAAGTTCAGGTCTTCCACTGCTTTGTAGGAAAGTCTAACAGATCTCTTACTAGAGGCTGTGACTTTGTAGTGTGTGCATGTTGTTCTAACTGAAGTGTCTCAGCTGTAGAAACTGCCAATACCTGGGCAATAAAAGATCATATCTGAACTTGCTAGAAAATCTATGGGATTGTTTGTTAGTTTACTGATTGGATCTCAGGATCTTCGGCCATATGTACAACAAATAATACAGAGCTAGTTTGTCCTGACCTGATTTGTGCAAGCAGGCTGATAGGTTAAATACAAAGCAGGGAGTTCTTCAATACATAATCTCTGCCAGTAGCCACTACTTGTTTGAAACAAAGGAAAGAGCAGTTTGTTGCAGAGATGCATGGGCTCTGCTCTAATGGTTCCTGTGTCAGAAGACAGAGTTGCTCAGAAGATACTACCTATGACAATACCTTAGAGTGCACCAAGGAGCTGAAGTCAGTAGTAGTAGCACTAAAAACAAAGAAAGGAAAATATACTTTAAAAATGCCTGTTCACTCAGCTCCCTCAAAAAAGTACACATCATGGGCAGGAGGGGCAACATCTGTGGGAGAACTAGTGCCTGCTGAATGGTGAAGAATACCATTTGTCAGTGCCACCACATAAGAGGTGGCCATCATTAGGACTTGTTAGACCATCACCCAGGAGTCATTAGATCATCACACAGGAGTTACCATTGTGTTTCACAGCCCCCTCTCTAGCTGTCAACGTCCAGCTCCATGCAAGAAAGCATATGCATTCTAGGTAGCATATACCACCTTCTAGCAATGGACTTCATTCACAGTGGAACTATTCACTGGGTAATTCTTCTAGTCAGGTTCTTTACAAACCTCCCCAGTGTTGTTTCTGAGCACCTACCTGTTATCACATCAAAGCTTTCACTAAAATCCATCCTATGTGGCATGAAGACAATCCACCAAACTCTTACTTTGACATCAAAACCAGATTCAATTCCAGAAGCTTATTTCAAGCTCTTTTTTTTCAATTGACACTATTTTAATAATAGCTCTTTTACGAAATATCCCACACATACTTTTCAATAGAGATTCATGGCACAATGCCAAACTGTAAATCTGATTCTATACAGCACAGAAAATGTGACTAACAGAGGGACTACTGGACAACCTATTAGTCTCAAGACTAATGAGAAAACTGTTTAGATCTTTCAAGTTAACCTAACATTAGCAACTGTGCTGTTTGAATAATAATGATTGTTTTAAAGTAATTTTTTCTGAGTATAAGAACCTGTTTTGAACACTTGTGAACAACATAGAAGGAACTCAAAAACAGACCAATTTATTCTCACACCTTGTAAGAAGATGCTTCTCATGATTTCACCTATAATATAATTTTAGGACAATAAATGCATATTCTCTTATGTATTTGATAATTTAACAAAGAAATTAATTCTTCCCTTGAGTTGCCTTTTTCACCTTACTGGATTTTACTTCAAATAGAATCCTGGTTCAAACTGTTAGTGTTTCAGACTTCTGAAGAGCTTCATTTATATTTAGGTGAATTGGGGAAAGGAGGATTGTTTTTTGTTGGTTCCTCCTTCCTTCATCTCCCCATTCTCATCTCTTTTTTGAATGCTCTTGAAAATTGAGACTTTCCTCCAGATTCCTCTGTTAAGTGTCTCCCCTCTGGGTATATCCTGTGGGCACTCCATACTGTCCTTGGTTCCTTTCCATCACTGTTCCTTCGGGGGAACAGAAATAATAGTCTGTTGACAGCACTGTCTCACGCACAGTACAAGCACAGACTTCTAAAGAAGAGCTTTCAGACTGAGAGACATTTTTCTTCTCTGTAAAATGGCCATAATGTTAAAAAAAAAAATGTATGCTGGGAAGCTTTAGTGACATTCAGACCATTGCATTAATCCCATTTCTCATATAAGGCTTCCTTGTCAGTCACAACTGAAACACTCATTTGTAAGCTTCTGCCTGCCCTTCCTGGCTCTACTCCTGGGTTCATCTCATTGCAACCTGTGTAAGGCTCAAATCTCCAGTCGTGATGTACTGGGTTCATTCTTACTCCTCATTGATGAAGATAAGCTCCAGTGAAGGTTGCCCATGATTTTCACTGAGACCTGCAACAAAGGAAGAGAAAGCAGCCCATGGGGTAAGGCTTGAAATGAGACCTTGGGCCACGCCACTGAATGTGGAGAAGCTGCTGCACATAAAATCTTGCCTGGACCCTTGCAGGTACTATGTGACCCTTATGCAATATTTTATTGTGCTGTACTGTCTTGATCACATCTCCCTGATGATTAAAAAACTATCACACCTACATATAACAAGCAAAGTTAGATGACACCATTTTCAGCCTGGAATCAAGGAGCTGAAAGAAAAGAGAGAATCTTTTCTTCCCAGATTCTTTATTTATGGGAAGGGATGAACAAAACAGACCGTAGAGGTATTAACGATATTTTCTGTGGCACCTGCTCTAACCTGGGCAGCCTGGAAGGGGGAAGAATGAGCAAATGTGGAATTGTCACAGAGCATGCTTCAGGGCCTCTTCTACATTTCTTTGAGTTCCTTCTCAGAGGTTTTCTTCCAGTCCTGTAAAATCCTATAATCTAAGAGTTTATGACACACAAATTTAAACAAATGCTCTAATTCAACAGTAGTTTCCCAACTTCGATTCTCCCGTTATATCTATAAACTTTATTTCATTTTGGGAAAGAAATACCAGGATACAAACAGAAAAAGCACAGACCAGCATCTTTGGTGTACAAGTCAGGCAGCTCTGGCTCAATAGAATTTAAATTCTGTGTATCAGTGAGTCTGGTCACTGATAAAGTGGAAAAGAAAGACCAATATTGACAAATACCTATTGACTCATTTTCTTCCATCATGGTGTTTGCTGCAGTACTGATGACCTCGTGCTCCTCCTCAGCATTCACTAGCTCCTGGAGCACTGCCTCCACAATTGGCATCACCATGGCTGTGGTGGATGTGTTGGAAAGCCACATGGAGAGCACCGTAGTGCAACACATAAAGCAAAGAAGTAGCCTAGAGTACAACACAGAGAATCATAGAATCATAGAATGGTAAGGTTGGAAGGGACCTCAAAGATCATCCAGTTCTAACCTCCTGCCATAGGCAGGGACACCTCCCACTACAAGAGGTCACTCAAGGCCTCATCCAACCTGGCCTTGAACCCCTCCAGGGAGGGAGCAGCCACAACCTCCCCGGGCAACCTGTGGCAGCGTCTCACCATCCTCACTGGGAAGAACTTTCTCTTAACATCCAGATTCAATCTACCTTCTTCCTGTTTAAACCCAGAGAAATCTTCTTGAGGTACTTTCAGAAATCTCAAAGGCCTCCTTGGCTAATATTTTCAAGAGTCAATTGACAACTTGTTATTTTAGGCCTAAGCAGGCCAAAATAGGCTTATATATGTCCTGGCCTTCTCAAACATGTTTTTCTGCTCTCCCTCCTTCTGCTATTGGGAGAAGCAACTGCAGGAAAAGAGGACAAAGAAACCAGAGCCACTGAGTCTAAGGACTGTGGCTTGCCCAGACTTGTTTGCATCCTGTGGTAAACAAGGTAGATACACTTGACAATGTGCCTGCCTCATGCAAGGCTACGTTTTTCCCAAAACTGGGTAAAGTAAGCCTATGGTTTCACCTAATATGGTCAAGCTTGGCTACCTGCCACTCTGTTTGGCTAATCTATGTCCAAAGGCCCATTAGTCTCAGGCTGTATTGCTAAAAAGAGATGAGCAGGTAGCACAAGGTGCTCTCTGCCATTGTATTCATGGTGCTGCCTCATTGCATCCTGAACTGTCTGGAACTCCATGACCAGCAACAGGCTCTAAATGTCTGCAGGCGCTCGGCCTGCACAACCAGTCTGACGTTGTGCCCAGCCTGCACATAGCATTGCATCCTACCTGCCCCTCTGCAAGGCTGCTGCTGAACTGGGAATCAAGAGGAACCAGGTCAGAGACTGTGCCAGACTCCAGGTGCCTGAGAAAAGAGCCTGGGAATACTCCAAAGCCTCTAACAGCTTTGAGAAATCTGACAGCAACCCCTCCACGTGCTTTGGGTACTGTCTGATACTATTTTGTGAGCAAATACTCTTGTAATCACTAATTGCCTTCTGCCATAAGCAGAAAGGAGCTTCCTGCATCCATCCAGTGGCTAAGCAGGATAATGAACCCCAAGCGGTGTAGTGACTGCAAGAACCTTCTCTTCCAGTATAATGGTTGCCTTTTCTGGTTACCTCTGACAGTGTTCCAGTTTTGCCTGTTTCCTGTGTGTATAAATTTCCAAACCCTGCATTTCAAACCTTATAAATAAAATTTCTGGTGAATTTTAATGTTAATAAACAATTTTCACAGTTATTAACAATCTCTGCCTGGGTATCAAAATTAATATAGATTATTAATTTTGATTCATTCATAACATAGCTACGAGAGGTCTTTTTCTTCCCTGTGGATGGGACAGTCAGAGTTGTTATGTCCTCTTTCAAGCTGCTGACATCTGCCTCAGACCACCGCAAAGTCAAAGGTTCACTCACATGCCTGGCTTTGCTCCAGCCATTATGACCATGCGCAGGGCAATTCGCTTGTGGAGATTCCACTTTTCTACAGATGCTGCCACACAAATCACACCCATGAGGAGCAAGGTTGTGTTCTTGAAATATTCGGCAGCCACCTGCATTAAGGACAAGGGGGAAACAAACAGTTGAAAAAGCAGTAGCTGCCCTATGCAAAGCGCATACTGAATGAGAAGAAATATGGTACTGAAGATCTTTTTTTCTCCCTAGAGAAAGAATGACAGGGAGCTGGAGGAAATGGAGAATTCGGAAGTCAAAATGTTCTCTTGAATCTTGTTTATGTGTGTTTACAAATAAATAACAAAACTCTGTAGCTACTTGTCAGTAGATTTCTTAGATTTGAAGATATAGAGAAAAAATTTCCTTCTTTGACCAGGGTGTTCACTGCCTGAAGTTAATCCTGCTCATCTAGGGCCAGATTGAAACAGCCACAAACCTCTGCACTGAAGGCAGCTTATTCATGTGCTTCATCTGTGTTTTCATTCTAGAAATGTCTTTATCTATCTTGATTGTATTTCTTATGTCTTGTTCAACTGCTGAGGAATATGTGGTATCCCTAGAACCTACAGCTTCAGAAAAAGGTCCTTTGGGACATAGCCTGAATTCAATAAAGGAAGGCTGGGATGTTACTGTGATGATTCACAAACCCTCTGCCAGAACTTGTTATGATGGGAATCTGTCTCCATTGTAAAAGGAAAATAGGACAAAATTTTAAAAATAAAAACAAACAAACAAAACAAAACTCAAAAAAACTTTAAATTAAAGAGAATGTCACAGGAAAAACAAATCAGAGATCACATATGGGCCTCCAAAGCAGCATCCCCAAATGTGGAGCTTGGTAAGACATGAAAAGATGTTCTGTGAAGGGACCACAAAAATAACAAATGAAGCAAACAAAACATTCATACACACACAAACACACATGCACAGTCTTTTCTGTGAAAACAAACAAAATGGGAGAAAATAGAAGTTACAAACAGATGCTTGGAATTTATTTATATTTTTTTTTTCCTCATTTAGATCTGATGTTACTGGAATATGTTTCCAAAACCACTATATCTTTAGTTTAAAACTATTCCTCTAACCAATGTTAGAAGACCAAGTGTAAGTGCCAGCATTTGGAGAAAAAAAAAAAACAAAAAACCAAACCCAAAACCCAATTAAAATTAGTAAAAGCAGTATTTTTTTCCATTGCCCTCAGTTATATTGATGCCATACAAGAAAAGCACAAAAATGACAACCAATGTTATTTCGTGAAGGCTGCAGCGAACAAAGTATTTAATTATATTTATTTAACAAATCCACATGGTGACCTAGACAGAACTTGGCATTGTGGCTGTCTGCCAGAACCTTTAAATATCATTCTTTTGGCTTTCTTCCACTAGTTTCTTTCTCATTAACATTCTTTATTTTCCTGCCACCTCGTTAAAAAGAGATCTTGAACTGAATGAAAGGATCCATCAATCCACAAAGAATCTGTTATTTTCCTTTGTTCCTTTCACAGTCATGCTGGAGAAATAAATGAATATAAATATTAATATAGACACACCCATGTACATCTGTAGCTTAATATACATATATTACACATATATGCACATATATATGTACATATATAATGTATATATATTTGTAGCTTGAACTGCTAAGCAGGAGCCCTGGATTTCCTTGGCACTACAGAACAGCAGACTGGAAATACTGCAGCATCATCAGTGTTATTTAGTTTAAAATAAAGGATTTTATTTCTGTTGCTAAAGCAAATAAAACATTCTCTGCAGTAGTCTGTCTGCCATTTGACATTACACTGAATGTCTATCAGGCTGCACTTAAATTTTAATTCTCTCTTATGCTTCAGAACTTTGTAATAGAAATGTGTAACTATATGACTTTTACATTAGGAAAAAAATGCTGAGAATATTTAACTATGTTGGTATGGAAATGTTTCTAGTTATAATACATAGTTGTTAACACCACTGGACGGAATAAGGCAAGGACATAAAACTCCTGTTTCATGCTTGACTCCATCCATTTATGGGTATGCGCAGTGCTGGATTGTGTTAGGAGCTCAACAATTTTATGGTAGCTACATATACTGCTATGCTCTTATCTAAATGCTCAGTCTTTGTAAATCAAGTGTGGTGCCCTCTCACCCCTAAAAGGAGAGAGGAAAAAAAAATCAGGCAAAAAAAATTTATAAAAATCTGTAGACAAAATAAATTCTTGGCATACCATGGAAAAAAACTAACATTCACAAAAATCTCAAGTAAGGAAATCCAGAACTGGTCATAGAAACTTTTTTTGTGTGGCTATTCCTTTGCCTTAGAACTCATGGCTACGAGGCAGCACTAATTTAAAGCTTGGGTAGGGAACTAGTCATTCACCTGAGTGACAAAATTATCTAGTCTTATACAGTAAATTACAGAACAATTTCATCTGGGAAAGTCCTCTAAGATCACCAAGTCCATCTGTCAGCCTAACACCACTGTGGCCATTAAACCGTGTTCCAAAGTGCCAGGGCTTTTGAAGACCTACACTGGCGATCATTCCACCGCCTCCCTGGGCAGCCTATTCCAATGCCTGACCACTCTTTCAGTGAAGAAATGTTATCTAATATCCATTATAAACCTCCCCTGGTGCAATTTGATGCCATTTCCTCTAGTTCTATTACTTGATGCTAGGGGAAGAGACCAAAACCCATATCACTAAAACCTTTCAGTTAGTTGAGAGAGCATTGAGGTCTCCTCTCAGCCTCCTCTTCTCCAGACTAAAACAGTCTCAGTTCCCTCTGCTGCTCCTCATAAAACAGTCCCAGTTTCCTCAGCTGCTCCTCATAAGACTTACTCTCCAGAGCCTTCACCAGCTTCACTGCACTTCTTTGCAATGGTAACTGGTTTTAGAATATGTAGCCTCTTTCCTTACACAGCATCTTTAATAAATACAATTGGAAAGAAACTTTGCAGTTCGCCACATAGCTGCTGTTTACATAATTTTGAAGGCAGCAAAAGGTGAGATCCTTTAAAGCAATAAGTTTGGGGAATCATTGGTGAGGCACTGGCTGACAAGCTGGACAATTTTCTTGGCTAATAAGCCCTTTTGTATATCTATATTCGGTGGAAGAAAGACCAGGTTATGTATTACAAGATGTACACTTCTTTCTCCCGTACCTCTGAGTCTTGTTAGTCTACTAAGACTGGCTTTATTCAAATAATTTCCTGAGAGTAAAAATATTAAATTATGAAAAAATACACATGGGTCTGACCTCACTGGACTTCATGACTCCAAAAAGTGGGTATAGGAAAGCAGGAACTAAGGCTGCTGCACCAAGAGGGACTGCTTCAGAGACCCAGTATACAGCTGTCACGATCAGCACGTAGGCACATGAGGCTTCCTGTAGGGAGAAAGCACAGAGGTTACATGTTACTGCCCCAACCACCTGCTGTTAAAACCCTTCTGAATGCATTCATAGGACTCAACAGAGTGTAGGTGTCTGGATTTGGAAAAAAAATCAAGAACTGCATGAGGACCTCTTAAGGTGCAGCTGTTTGGATGTGAAATTTAAGCTGTCATATGACCAGTTCCAAAAGATGATGCAAGTGAAAGGTTTTGCAGATCAACTAGGGTAAAACATTGAGATAAATATATTTATCAGCAAATAATTGTTCCAACTACATTTAGAGATTTGTTTGGTTTCCATAATTTATCATTTAGCAAGCATTCAACCATGACTCCTCAGGCTGGGCCCGTGGAGCTGTTATTTCCACACAGCTTTGTTTCCAACACTGGACAAGAAGAGAATTCCCAGAAGCATGCTGGGGACAAAATAATGCAATTGAAGTCTTGCAAGGATGAGCCAGATCCCTTTCAGGTAGTTCCCCTTCAGGCCAGAAGGGAAGTGTCATGTGGTAATCC
>VWYK01014358.1:122-13972 GCA_013399775.1 Semnornis frantzii
AGAACCCCAAATGCTGCTGCTGGCACCATCCCCTGAGCCAGTTGTTGATGGCATGGGTTCTCCTGTTCCTCTCAGTGTGCTCCCCTGCCACTGAGGGAACCGAGCAGAACACCACTTGTGCCCCTGCCCCATCGATCGATTGTGCCAGGGCCTTGAATTCTTTTTTAATTGTCCTGGTGCCCTTCTTATCAATCTTGTCGTTTCCAGCCTGTATTACCAGCCAAAGGTAATAGCCAGAGGGCTGGATTAGGTTTGAGAGTCTCCTGGTGATGTCCCTTAACCGGGCCCCAGGTAGGGAGCAGACCTCCCTGTGGGATGGGTCAGGATAACATACAGATCCCTCAGTCCACCTCAGGAGAGAATCCCTAACAACTATAACCCTTCTCGTTTTCTTTGTGGATCTGGTTGTTATAGTTGGTGGGGACCGCTCTGCCCTAGGCATCTCCCCAGATGGCTGCTCCTCAACCCTCTCGTCCCCACTGCCCTCAGCCTGCAGGGCCTCATACTTAGTATGCAAGGGCAATGGAAGAGGAGAAGAGGGCCAGAGTGGATTTCCCTTGCTGCCCCGACAGGGACCTGTATCCATCCCTCCCTGTTTCCAGGAACACTTCCCTCAGCAGGGGGGATCTGCAGAGCTTGCTTCCACAGATCCATCTCCCTTTCGCTTTCCCTTATTGACCTGAGCCTGGATACTTCATCCTACAGCTTCGCCACTTCATCCTTCAGCTCCACCACCAGACTGAGGAGAAAGTTCACCTGCTCACACCTGACACAGCTGTTCTCCCCTTCCCCTTCCAGGGCAAGTGCCAGGCTCCAGCACCCCCTGCAGCCAGCAGCCTGGACTCCTGTGTGCTGATGCACCAATTCTGTCTGGGTACACATGCTTTTTCTAGCCTTCATCCAAGTGACAGCCATGGTGCACCGTTTTATTGGCAGTTATTAAAACAAACAAACAAACAAAAAACCAAACAAAAAACCCTAACCCTAAATTTCTCCCAGCTGCAGGAAGTCTAGCTCTGCAGCTAAAATGGCTTCGCACACACAGCCCCGGCGACTTTTAAACCTCCCGCGGCTGACGTCACAACCCCACGCAGGATCGCAAGAGGACGATCCCACCGGACCCCGCTGCCAACCAGGGGGTCCTCCTGACCCACGAAGTACCATAGAGAGAGCAGAAAGCCAAGCAGAAAGCTCTGGGTTCAAGTGGAGCAGTCCCGGGTGCCAGTCCCGATCGGCTCTGCAGCCAAAATGGCCATGTGATCCTCATTCAAAATCTCTTACCAAAGTCATCACGTCGGGAGTTCATCTGATGTCATAGACTCATGGTCTCCCACCAAAACATCACATCAGGGTCACCAGAATGTGTGGAATCAGCAGGAAATATCACATGGGGGGTGACCAGAATGCCAGGGGTCATCAGAAGCTGCGTAATCACATGACGTCATGGATCACTAGGTGTGGGGGGATGGATGACGTGAGACAGGGATGAGCAGACACCAATGTGGTGCATCCAAGATTGCCCCTTTATTACAAAAAGTCAACATGGACTTATACAGGATAGACCCTGTTCCCACAGTATGCATTCTCTCTCTTGGTACAGGCAGCTCTTCTCTGAGCTGTTCCCAGGTACACTGATAAAGCTTCTTCAACAAGGTCGCTGTCAAGCACCCTGCTTTGACATGCCACATCTATGTTTACATAACTAACTCCTTATCTTGAACAATCCCCAGCACAGAGCACTGCTGCAGTTGACAGTCCTATGAGACCCAACAGAAGGGTGGTTGGGAGCCCCTCCTGGGGACTCTGATTTCTGGGAGGGATATTGTGTTTTTGTATTACCTTTAACTTGTATATTTCTGTGAATATTCCTGTATATTGTGTATATATCTGCTTGCATATTGTGCTAAGCTGTATTTAGAGCTTCAATCCTTAACTTTCAGCCAGCTGAGTGAACAAGTAATTTTTCATAGTGTGTGGGGATGAGTGACTCCCAAACTATCACAGGACCTGTTGACCCTCTTGGATCAGCTACCTGAAGGGAGGTTATAGCCAGATGGGGTTGGTCTCTTCTCCCAGGCAACCAGTGAGAGAACACAGCCTCAAGCTGCACCATGGCAGGTTTATGCGGGATGTTAGGAGGAAGTTCTTCACAATGAGAGTGATTGGCATTGGAATGGGCTGCCCCGGGGAGCTGGTGGAGTCCCCATCCCTGGAGGTGTTTAAAAGGAGGCTGGATGAGGCACTTAGTGCCATGGGTTAGTTAATTAGAAGGTGTTAGGTGATAGGTTGGACTCCATAATCTCAAAGCTCTTTTCCAACCTGCTTAATTCTGTGATTCTGCAATTCTCACAGCTGATTCTCTCTAACAGCAGCTCCCTCCCTAGCCCATTTCCAGCAGCCCACTTGCCTCCTGTAACCGGTTCCCTGTGCGGCCAATGCTCTCTGCCACACTGAGTCCTCTTACAGCTCCACAGAGCTGCTAATAGTGGTCCCTGCCCCAATTTAGCAGGAGAATGCCTGTGGCAGTCACGGGGTTCTAAAAGCTTTGGGGCAACTCTGTGGCCAGGGGGTCTTCTGGGTCTCGGAGTCCCTCAGTCAGCCCCAGAAAGGTAAATCCAGACTCTCCATGTTTCAAAAGATTCTCCCAACAAGATGCTGCCAGATGGGTAATAATTTCCAGCCCCTCACATGACGGTTGGATTTGTGTTGGTTTCCCTCTTGCTCTGCTTTGCCCACAAGTTCTTTTCCCCAAAGGCAGTGCCAAGTGACCTCCAACTCTGCTGAAGCCAATTAGCTGATGTCCAACCTACGCTGCCCCTGGGGGAGCTTGAGACCATTTCCTTTCATCCTACCACCTGTTAGTAGGGAGAGGAGACAAAGCCCCAGCTCATTTCAACCTCCTTTCAGGGAGAAAGCAGCCCCAGCTTTAAGAAGCACAAAGGCCCAGGCAGGGTTCACAGGTTGCACTGTGTCCAAGTTTGTCTTTCAGTCTTTTTCCACCTCTCACAAGGAGCAGGAGAGGTCAGCTGCAACCCAGTACCTACCGACCCACCCCAACCCTGCTGCATTCCCCAAGCACCACCCATGTGCATGTCCCACCATGATATGGCATCCCTGGCCTGGACTGAGCCACTCCAAGCACCCAGAGAAGGAGGTCCTTGCAATTCCCCCAAGCCCCAGCTGTAGGAAGGGTGGCACCTGGGTGGTGGTTCCAGGGGAGGCCTCATCTGCCAGGAAGGACATCATGAGATTCAGCAGGAGGCTTTAGAGAACAGATCTTGTGAGGAGCAACTGGAAACTGTGAGGATTATTTTGTCTGCAAAAAGGAGGCTCAGGGGAGAACTTCTGGCTCTCTGCAACTCCTCAAAAGACGGTGGGAGCCAGGTGGAGGTTGGTCTTTTCTCCACAAGTAGACAGGTGGAGAGGAAATTACCTCAATTTTCAGCAAGAGACGTTGAGGTTGTACATTGGAAGAAACCAGTTCAACTGCCCAGGGAAGTTGTTGAATCCCCATCCCTGCAGGTGTTTTAAAGAAGCAGAAAAGTGGTGCTGAGGGCCATGGTTTAGTATCAGCCTTGGTAGAGTTAGGGACTGCTTGGAGTCCATGATCTCAAAGGGCTTTCCCAACTAAAGCAATTCTATGCTTCCAGAACCCTGGCTGCAACCCAACCCCAGCACCAGCATCAGGTTTCAGCTGGTGGTACAGGAGTCTTTGGTGGAGGAGAGCTCCAAGAAGCCTTTTGATGGCTCTGAGGAGGAGGATGCCAAGGTCACCAAAGCAGAGGTGTCCTCGCTGGCCAAGCACAAGCCCTGTGTCCTGGCCCCCAGTCACCACCTGCTCCTGCTGACCAAAGCCCTGCTGCAGAGCCACAATGCCATGGTGAGTCCCTGCCCCAGCCCTGTGCCTCCCTTGGGGCCGCCGGTGGTGTCCATCAGCCTGTGCTGGTGATGTCCTCTGGAGCCTTTGGTCAGAGCTGTCTGCCACTGCCCAGCTGAGGAGGGCAGGGCTGGGGCAGCTGGGTGGGCTCCTGGCAGCAGCTCAAGGGCAGCCCACCACGGCTGCATGGGGATGCATTGTCTGCTGTGGAACACCCACGGGCACCTTCTGCACTGTCTTGTGCTCTGTGCTTTATTGTCACTGGAGATGTTGTTGGAGGGCAATGGGGACATTTAATGGAGAGAGCGTTCAGGAAGCACCTAATTAATGGCTGGTAATGAAGCTCCAGCAAGCAGAAGGGAACAGCTCCTGCTCAGCAAAGGTCCTTCCCTGGGATGAGGCTTTGGGGTGCGTGGGGCAATGCAATGAGGCTCCTGTGTGGCTCAGGGCTGGTCCTCCTCAGGGTGATGTGGCTGTTGTCAGTCCCTTCACATCATGGAGCACCACCTCTGCAATGTAAGGGTGGGTGGGTGAGTGGGCTGCAGGTGGGCCCAAGAGGGATGGAGGTTCCCCAGATCCCCTCCCCTGCCCTGCCCTTCCCACTCATTGCTGCTCGCTTCCCACCAACATTTGCATCCTGAGCCCAGCCCTACTGGGGACCCCAAAAGCCTCCTGGGAATCGCATCCATCTCGGAACTCCAGCCCTCCCAAACACCCCAGCCCTGCTGAGGACACAGCAGTCCCTTTTGAAGGACCCAATCCCTTATGGGACACTCAGTCCTCCTGGGGACTTTGGAGCTCTGCTGGAGACCCCTCTGTCCCAGGGACCCCACTGCCTTGCCTATGAACCTTCTTTCCCAGCACCCCATTACCCTCCCAGAGGAACCCATCTTCCTTTGGGGACCACATCCCTGCTGGTGACTCAGCCTCCCTTGGCCCTCCCAGTAGTGATGAGGACTCAGACATGCCATGGACCCGAGACCACTTGGAGAAGTCGCAGCCCCGTTGGGGACCTCAGTCTTCCTGGGGTCCTTGCCTCCTTCCCAGAGACCCCAGTCCCCTTTGATGACCTCACAGACTTCCCAGGGGCACCAGAGTCCCGCCTCATAGGGATGACCCAGGGGATACTCACAGCCTCCCTCTGCCATGTCAGTCAAAGATTTCCACCTGCAAGAGAAAGTTTTGTCCATGCACAGGAGGCTTAGCTATCCCCAGCACCTGTGGGCCAGTGCCAGGGGAAAGTGGGTCAGGTTGCAAGGGCAGGGCTGGCTGTGGTGCAGGAGCCACCACACCACAGTCATGGCACCCAGCTCCATGCTCACCAGTTGCTTGTAGATGTTATCCAAGCCCAGAAGCCAGAGAGCAAAGTGGATGCAGTTTTTGTAGAGCAGGTTGAAGCTGCCTTCCTTGTTCACTGCCTCCCCGACTTTTCTATAGAAGTCATCGAGGTTCATCTCACCTCTTTTCCGGTAAATTTGGCATTTTCCTGTTGCCTTTTTCATGGCCTGGAAGCCTTCCTTGCTGACGTGAGCAGTGTTACCCTCATCAGCAATTCCTGGAAATCCAAGAGACATCCGTTGCCCTGGCCCAGCCTCTGCCATGTCACAGTCATGAGCTGGGGCTCAGGCACTTACCCTGGAAGTGTATGACCTCTCCATCCCCGAGGTACACAGCTGCATGCTTGAAGAGGGAGCCAAGGGAGCCTGAGTTCTCCGCGGGGAAGAGCAGGATGTCCCCAGGTTGCACATCTCTCCCTGGCACATCATCAAAGACCTCCTCCCATTTGTGTAGCAGAAACTTAATCACCTGACACAGGCTTGCCTAATGGCACCACGGAGAGAAGGTGAGGAACTGGTCCTACTATCCCCCACAGCCCCCCGACTGCCACACGCTGCCAGCCAAGGTGGCAGCAAGCTCCTACTTACAGAACTTCTCGACATCTGCAAGGAGAGAGGAACAGAAATGGGGTATCAGCACCAATGCCTGCAGGTCAGAGTCCCAGCTGCCACTACACCCTGCCCGTGATGGCTGCTGCCAGCTCCAGGGCTTGACTCAGGCAAAAGTGACCCTGTGCTTCCCTGCTGCTGCAAGTTCGAGACATCCCGGGACAAGCTCTGGTCCTCGTCTCCCCCCTGTCCCAGCGGTACAGTGTTGCGGGCAGCTGCCTGCAGAGAGCTGCGGAGATGGGATCGTCCTTACCCCTGATTCACAAAAGGTGATGTCCCTGGGACGGAGCTCGGGATGGAGCCGGGCTGCTGGCACCTCCAACAAGGGCTGTGAAAAATGTGGCAGGGCTGGGCTGGTTTGGGAGGTGCCAGATCGAAGCTGAGTTTTTCTGCTTCCTGTGATTGTGAGAAGTTTGAAAAAAACTGAAATCGAAACCGAAGCACAGCACAAACTCAAAACTGCCTGAGGCTTTGTGCTTCTTCAAACTGGGGCTGAGCTGCCAATTGCAACTGAATGTTCAGTTTGGGAACAGTGAGAGACCACCTGGAATGCTCTTGAGTTCCAGCCCTCTGTTGTGGCACCCAACATCCTCATTCCCCACCATTGGAATGTGCCCTGTGCTTAGTGTTGGGATGCAGGGGAGGCAGGAGGCTTGCTTTGTGGCAAGAGTGGGTGCCAGCATGAGTGGGCAATAGCAGGGCTAGGCAGCAGCAGAGGTAGGTCCTAACACAGGTGGGTGCTAGGAGATGGGGTGCCAGCAGGAGATGGGTGCTGGCAGTGATGGGTCCTAGCATGGGCAGTGGCAGCAGTGCTAGATGAGTGCCAGGAAAGATTGGGTGCCAGAATCACTCTGCTCCTTTCCCCACAGGTGAGCTCCCTGGACTAGATCCTCTGAGGTCTGTCTGGGCACTTCTTCCAGCCCCAGTGCTGGGTGCCACATATTTCTATGTGCAGGCACAGGGAACCTGCTGAGGAGGAGGGGCAGCAGGGTGGAAGCTTTGGCATCCTGTCAGTCTCATCCCTGTGCCTGGCAAGATCATGGAGCAGATCCTCCTGAAGGCCTTGCTAAGGCATACAGGAAAGGAAGCAGAGGTGGTTGGTGTTAACCAGCATGGCTTCAGCCAGGGCAAATCATGCCTGACGGACATGGTGGCTTTGTGCGATGGAGTTACAGCAGCAGTGGAGAAGGGAAGAGCACCTGATGGCATCCTTCTGGACTTGTGTAAAGTGCTTTGCACTGTCCCACATGGCATCCTGGTCACCAAGCTGGAAAAGCATGGAGCTGAAGCCGGGCACTGGCTGGAGAGGTGCACTCAGAGCTGTTGATAATGGCTCAGTGTCCAGGTGCAGAGCAATGCCAAGTGGTGTCCCTCAGGGGCCTGCACTGTGCCCAGTACTGTTCAACATCTTTGTCAGCAAGATGGACAGTGGCATTGAGGCACCCTCAGTGGGTCTGGAGATAACACCAAGCCGTGTGGTGTGGCTGAGACCCTGCAGGGAAGGGATACACCCAGAGGGACTTGGACAGGCTGGAGAGTTTGGCCTGAACCAATGTCATGAAGTTCAACAAGGCCAAGGGTAGAGTCCTGCACCTGGGTTACGGCAATCCCAGTCACAAATCCAGGCTGGGTGAGGAGTGGCTGGAGAGCAGCCTGGAGGAGAAGGCCTCGGGTGTGTCAGTTAGTGACAAAACTTTTCAGGAGCCAGCACTGGTCTCTGGCAGCCCAGAAGGCAGCTGTGTGCTGTGTGCTGCCAGAGCAGGAGCACAGGGAGGGGATTCTGCCCCTCTGCTCTGCTCTGTTGAGTCCACACCTGCAGCACTGCCTCCAGCTCTGGGGAACCCAGCAGAGGAACTACCTGGATCTGCTAGAGAGGGTTCAGTATAAATGATCCAAAGGCTGGAGAACCTCCCCTGTGCAGACAGACTGGGAGAGCCGGGACTGTTCGTGTGGGAGAAGAAGATGCATGTCACACAAAAGCAGACCCAGACCTGCCAAGGACTGCTGAGCAAAGGCAATGTTGTAGTTTGGATTTAGCACCCAGCAAATTGGAATTTCAGCCCCCAGAGTAAATGTACCACAACTACTCAGAATTTGGAAGAAAAATGTAATTATAGTTACAAATGTAGATTAAATACCAAAGTATAAAAGGCAATTTATGTGTGCAAGGTTTATTCACATATATTTACATTTGAAAACAGCACAATACCCTCCTGTATGAACCCATACCCATCTGGACACAGAATCCAGAAAACTATTAGAGCCAGCCCACTGTCTAGACCTCCCACGCCCTCCCTGTACTTCACAAGTCCAAACCAGAAGACAATCAGCAAGATCAGAAGGCAGAGATAGAGGAGACAGAAGCAAAGCAGGAGGCAGCCAGAGAGAGAGAGAAGCTTGTGCTGCATACTCTAAGATATTCAGCAGTATAATAGGATGAGGTAAACTTATCTTGCATTATTTTGTGTCCAACCCCTCTGGAAAAGCAGGCATAGCCTTAAAACTGTAACAGGGAAGAAAAATCAAACCCACACCACCACTGGCTTGCAACTCAGATAGCACAATGTACTTAAAGCAAAGTACTTAGAGAGTACAAAGTACTTAAAGTACAGAGGACAAGACTTTGCACAGAACAAACTGCCACACTGAAAAGTCTAACAGCACAATTATAATCGGTCAATTAGCATTCGAAAGCACTGAATCACTTTGCTCTTCCTAAACCAGCACAGCCCAGACTAACCAACCCCCCCCTCTCTTCCTGCCAGCAAAAGGGTGTGAGAGGTTAGAGGCAGTGCAACTGTATTCCGTCTTATCAGCTCCGAGAGGGGAGAGAGAAAAAAACCCTCAAGCACGCATTAACACACCCGGAGCCAGTTCCTGATGCACAAAACACAAACTGCAACAGACAATTCCAATGTGTAAAGTGTTAACCCCTCCTTGGGGTGGTCTGAACCTGACCCCAGGTCCTCCTGCCTCCTCCCTCGCGGTGGTCTGAACCTGACCCCAAGTGCAGTGGTTACCCACTCTAACTTCCTCTCTAGACCCCTCATATAAATAGAAGAATTTCCTATTTCTCTTCCCTGCTTTGCCTGCCAGCAGCACCCTGGTTCCTGCTGTTCCTGCATCTGTGCTGATTTCAGGCTAATTGGAATATTTTTATGAAAAGAAATAGATTATAGGCTGAGAAAAGAAAACCATGGTGATGTCTACTTCACTCAAAGGTTTACTGAGATGTGTAAGAACAAGAACAAAAACATAGATAACGCAGAGTCTCTTGGTCTCTGGGAGCCAGTGGGTCTTCTGCTCTCTGCTGAGTAACGTCATTAACCACTCTTCTAGTAACCCCCCGGCTGATGCTCCAAACTCACCTTGCATGTAAGCCAGACCCTGGGGTAAGGTAAAGTGGTGGAAGGGTGGTTGGGAGCCCCTCCTGGGGCCCCTCCTAAAGAACAGACTTTGGCCTGTCTTACCACGTGGCCATTATCTACCACATGGTGGACATCCTTTCCTGAATCTACCGCCACCCATTGTCATCAATCTGGTTGTATACATATATACATATATTTACTATCCTGTTTCTTCCCTTCCCTATACCTATTTGTAACTCCCCCACCTTAAATACCTTTTATTTATTGTTAAAGTTTTTTTCAACTTCCAAATCGAAGCAAGACTGTTCCTTAGGTGTTTTACCTCTTCTCTCTCTCTACATCTAATTCCTTTCTTTTGAAAAGGGGAGAGAGAGGAAGGCGTCCTATTCTTATTGTATTGGTTTCTGTTAGCTATATTTTGAATCCCCTGGGAAGCTTAAACTCGAACCAATACAGTGGGAATTTCCCTGGCACCACCAGATACTGTTCTGGGGGATCTCCCTCTTCTCCCTGGACCTCAGCCATCCTAGACAGCAATCACCTGCGGGATGAAGCATCCTTTAACATTAGTTCTGGTAGACCGCTCAGAAAGGTAAAACTGTTAGCTGTGTCAGGACATCACATGCAGCTGAAACGATATGAGCAGCTGGATACTACACATCCACTCCCATACCTGACTGGGGAAACCAGGGTGAGCCTATGTATCCTCTGTAAACCTGGGTGAGCCTTTTCAGTATTCCTCTATGTGTAGGAGAGTCATGCAATAGAAGACCATTGTATGTTGGTTCTAGTTTAAGCTTCCCGGAGCCCAAAAGCCTAACAGAACAGAAGGATGCCTTCCCCTCCTCCCCTTTGGAAAGAAAGGAATTCAATGTAGAGAGTGAAAAGAGGTAAAACACCAAAAGAATAGTCTTGCTTTGATTTGGAAGTTAAAAAAAAAAAACAATCAACAAATCAATAAAGGGTATTTAAGGTAAGGGGAGTTACAAAAAGGTATAGGGAAGGGAAACAAGATCCAAATATATATATATGTATACAACCAGATTTTTGATGGCAACGGATGGGGGTAGATTCAGGAGGTGGTTGTCCCACCACGTGGTAGGGTGGCCACGTGGCAGAGCAGGATCAGCAGGAACCAGAGTGCTGCTGGCAGGCAAAGCAGGGAAGAGAAACAGGAAGTTCCTCTCTTTCTATAAGGGGGTCTAGAAGGGAAGCGAGAGTGGGCTAACCACTGCACCTGGGGTCAGGTTCAGACCACCTCAAGGAGGAGTTAACCCTTTACACATTGGAATTGTCTGTTGCAAATGGTTTCTCGACTTTGGGAGACGCAGTTTGTGTTGTGTGCATCAGGAACTGGCTCTGGGTGTGTTAATGCACGTTTGAGGGTTTTTTTCTCTCTCCTCCCTCCGGAGCTGATAAGAGGGAATGCAGACACGTTGCCTCTAACATCTTGCAGCCCTTTTTGCTGGCAGGAACATTGGTTAGTCTGGACTGTGCTGCTTTAGGAAAAGCAAAGCGATTCAGTGCTTTTGAATGCTAATTGACCTATTATAATTGTGCTGTTAGACTTTTCAGTGTGGCAGTTTGTTCTGTGCAAAGTCTTGTCCTCACTCTGTACGATAGCTTTAAGTATATTGTGCTGAGTTGCAAGCCAGCAGTGGTGTGGGTTTGATTTTTCTTCCCTGTTACAGTTTTAAGGCTATGCCTGCTTTTCCACAGGAGTTGGACACAAAATAATGCAAGATAAGTTTACCTCATCCCATTATACTGCTGAGTATCTTAAGAGTGTGCAGCACAAGCTTTTCTCTCTCTCTGGCTGGCTCCTGCTTTGCTTCTGTCTCCTCTATCTCTGCCTTCTGACCTTGCTGATTGTCTTCTGGTTTGGACTTGTGAAGTACAGGGAGGGCGTGGGAGGTCTAGACAGTGGGTTGGCTCTAATAGTCCTCTGGATTCTGTGTCCAGATGGGTATGGGTTCATACAGGAGGGTATTGTGCTGTTGTTCAAATGTAAATATATGTGAATACACCTTGTACATGTAAATTTACTTTGGTATTTAGTCTACCTTTGTAACTATAATTACATTTTTCTTCCAAATTCTGAGTAAGTGTGGTAAATATACTCTGGGGGCTGAAATTCCAATTTGCTGGGTGCTAAATCCATTCTAAAACATTCCTTTTTCTCAACGGTCCTAGGCTGGTCTGTGTGCGCTTTTGTGTGATCATAGTGATGTGCCGTGGATTGTCATATAACACAGGGATGATAGGGTCTGCATATTTTGTTGTGTGATTATTGACCTGTGTGTTTCACCTGGGGAAGCAATGAGTCTAAACCCGTCTGCGTGGCTGAGTGGTTTTCCCCCTAGTGTAAATTCCAGCCCGAGTGAGAGAATGGAAGGGTTCTGGTTTGTAGTTCCGTTATTCTGTGAGGGAGACAGAGGAATGGAAGAAATGCTCGTGAACACTAACTGGAATATTGTCATCGTGCCTTGTCCTGGTAGGGCAAAAAATCCATCCAGACTGGTTTGACAGTTCTCCTCCTCCTGTGTCATTGTCTGTGAGTTGAATTTGATGAGCAAACAATAGCAGTTTTGGCCCCTGCAAAACTGCGCCCTGAGGTCTAGTAGCTCAGCATCACCATGTCAGGTGTCTGACGCAGCCCCTCAGCGTGCCTGTGCAGTTACACAAGGCACAAAGATTTGAATTCACTGGCCATGTCTTTCAGCACACTGTCCACCAGAGGAGCTCCCCACAGTGGCGGCTTGCTTGGTTGGGATTCATGGCGGTCAAGTGTTTGCAGCTTGCAGCAGCAGCTTAGCAGCAACTCAAGTTTCCTCTGCTTCTCTCTGCCTGGAATATTTTGTATTTTTACCCTCAGGATCATAGTCACGGGTTTTGGAAGCACCTTTGCTCGGGAAACATACCTGGGGAACCAGTGTGTCTTCAGTACATGTGCTTGTGGTGTAGTTAGGACTTTTCTTGTTTCACTTTTCTATTTTCCAACTTCTGATTGTTTAAACTGTTTAATTCTGTGTTAATAAATACCTTTTGTGCAACTACTTCCTGCCAACCAAGAATCCAAAAGAATCTTACAGATTTTTTCTGAATTTTTGAATATAATTAATTAAAAATTCAAACTAAATTCAATATCTATAATTAATTATATTAATTTCTATCACAATTATGGCATCAGGACAGGACTCTCAATTGCAGAAGCCTTGCACGAAATGGGTTGTGAATTAACAGTCTCAGACCTGGACTGGGCTGAACAGTATGGAAAAAGCCTAGAAAAGATTACCCAGAGATTACTTGAGGTTTCCTGCCATCCCGTTGTAGTTATTTGAGCATGTGTTATCCCGTTGTAGTTATGGGAGCATGTGTTATCCAGGGGCTAGCCGAATTTAGTAACTTTGAGGAACAAATTTGGGATTATAATGAGAGGATTGTTCAGTTGGAAAAGGAGCTGGAGAGGTTGGAGGCAAATTACAGGGGACTTACTGATTTATTTGCATTGCAGATCAGGGAATCGAGCGTGAATATGAGAGCTAGCTCTGTTCCTAGCTCACCTGTGAGCCGTAGATCAAGCAGCCCAGACTCAGCTCACAGAGACAGGCACATGGTGCCCAGAGCTAAGTCCCCTACGTCTTCTATTAAACTCCCACAGCCACCGTCCCATGAAAGGGACTTTCTGGGGATTAAATCAAAATTTGACATTTTTACCACAGGCCTTAGGTTTTGAGCCACTAAGAAAAGAGCATGAGTCAGGTCTGCCTAGTGCCTTGGGTGCCACACCAATTCTGCAGTCCCATTTGGGTTTTCTATCTGCTCGCACACCAGCTCCAGCCACGGGTTCTGCCCAGCCGAATTCCCCCGTGCCTCCTGGCTCTGTGGTGCAGCCAAACTGGAATGCTCCATGCAGCCACTTGCTGGCTGCTTTTTTGGGTTTTGCCACCTCCCCAGACCGGTCAGCTAGCCCCTGAGCGCAACTGCACCCCGTGGCACCTGACTCCCTGTCATAGCCACAGCCATGCCCTGCAGTGCCGCTGACCGCATTTCTGGCACCGGTCCCCATTTCACATTTTGCTACCTCGGGACTAGTTGCAACACAGTTGACTTTTGCACTGGCTCATGCTGCTGCCTGCCCCAGGCCAGTCACACAGCTGCCAGCAATGCTGCAAACACAGGCTGCTCCACTGGCCCTACCTGGAGCCTGTTATTCACAAGTCCCTATATGCAACAGGACTCTGCCTCATTGCTGAGTGCAGCCATGTGTGTTTTGCCACCAGCATGGTTTGGGAGGTACCCCCCTCCCCCCCCCCCCGCCTTTGTAAAATCACCCAGACTAGACTCCACTGACTGGAAGTTAAGGACTGAAGCGCTGTTTACAGCTTAACACAATATACAAGCAGATATGTACACAATATACAGGAATAGTTACAGAAATACACAAGTTAAAGGTAACACAGAAACACAATATCCCTCCCAGAAATCAGAGTCCCCAGGAGGGGCTCCCAACCACCCTTCCACCTTCTTTCCACCATTTTACCTTACCCCAGGGTCTAGCATACACGCAAGGTGAGTTTGGAGGATCAGCCAGGGGGTTACTAGAAGAGTGGTTAGTTAAGTTAGCAGAGAGGCCAGCAGCTCCCAGAGAGACAGAGA
>VWYK01014367.1:2779-20051 GCA_013399775.1 Semnornis frantzii
TGTCCTTCTGTAGAGTGGTTCCTTGGGTCCTCCTTGTGGGGGGTTCTCCGGTGGTGGTGGTCCAGTGGTAGGTGCACACTTTTGCAGGCATCGCTTATGTCTTTTTACACAGTTTTTGGGCCAGCTGACCAGGTGCAGCTTCCCAGGAAATCTTCTTGTGCATTATCATGTCTGCAGGGGTCTGGCGGCAGCACTGGTCAGGGCCTCCGCCCCCTCCCTGCACTGCTTACCTGTCCGTACCCCAAATACACAGAAACCTTTTCTCTTCGGGATAGCTGGTGTGAAGTGTCCTGTCCTGGGCATTGCGTTCCAAGCCAAGCTGAAATCTTGGAATTTCATCAAGACACTCTATCTAGCATTCCTGAGCTCTTGGGCAGGTGTCTGGGCCAAGTCCCTTAAGTCCACAAAGGTGCTGTTTGCATCCCTTTGCCAGCAATCCGGGCCCATCTTTAACGAATGGATCTTTATCTTTGTTGATTACATCAAGAGAGGGGCAATCAGCCTCTTACAAGGGGGAAACAGGCAGGTTCACAGCGCTTTAACCTGTTACAGTCATTCAAATTGAGAAACAAGATTTAAAAATATCTATTTAAGATTATGCAGTTAAGATTTCCAGCTTTTAGTATTCAGACACATGAAGCAGTTATGCACTTGGAACTGGGCAATGGTGTAATACATGGAAGACCTGCCTTCCTCTGTTAGGACAGATACTGCAGGCAGATTGAGAATTTTCACAGTACTCCAAATTTAAACAGGCATGCTAACTCCTGACATAAACGTCTAGGTCCCATTCTTTGCACATGCTAACAGTTCTCATGAGTCAGAACAGCTGCATAAGCAAAGTAAGTAGCTCAAATTAATTCTGGAAGATAGACCCATGCTCTGAAGAATGATGCAGAGATTCCTGGTGGACCACAACTATTTTCAAGCAAATCCAGACACGGGCATACTCTTATTTATTACATAAATGAATAGGACAGGCAGCAACTATCCCTCAACAGGTAACAAGGTAATGGTTCCCCTTCATATATTTTAGGCTATTGGTAGATAATAAATATAACCTTAATACTACTTAAACTGGGCAGGGGGAAGGTGAGGGTCAACCACAGTGTCATCCACACACATGCTCCCAAACCATCAGGAACATCACAGCAACTGCCTAATACTAATAAAATCAATAAATAAACAAACAAAACAAGAATAAAAAAACAAGCAAAACCCAAGCAATAAGAAAACACCAGCAACGAAAAACCAAACACCATCACAGCACAAAAAATAAAAACCTGCAAACAGAAGGAAAAAAAACACCCCCACACACCACAAAACCAAACCAACCAACAAACCCACCCAAACTTGCAGAGCCATCACAACAGTGACATAGAAATGTAACTGTAAGTTAATTTAGCTGAAAGTTTTACATTGTTTATTTCTCCCCGTTTGCAGGACTAAACACTTCTTAAATCCATAACTACAGCACTAAGAGTGTTACAGGAGATTTTTTAATAAAAGTTTTCTTTTCCTGAAATGAGATTACATAAATAGTTCACTTTTAATTGCCATGAACGGTTATATCATGAATTTTTCCTTGATAAACTCAAACCACGCTGTTAGGGAAGCCTGTTCATAATGTATTTAGCATTAAGAAGCCAGTTTGTACAACAGTTTTTCATGGTATTTTCTCTATCCAATACATTGCATTCCAGAGAGCATGCTCACCGAATTAGACACTTTATACATTTATTTTAAAAAAAAAAAATAATAAAAAAATCACACAAACTTTATAAACTTCACAACTGAACTACTGACAGCATTTCAAAACTCAATCTCAAAAGATACCATACTTGGACAGGATTACACAAAGGATAGGATACCTTATCCATATCTATTAAATGTGAAATAAAGACTCCAAACACAAAATACATGTGTGCAATGAAAATACCTTTAGATGCACCTGAAAATATAAAAAACACTATTCAACTTTCCATATTGCCTTGTTACGCTGTTTCTAAGAGATTGTACCGCATAAAAACTGTTAAAATCATTACTGTGTAGTCATTTGTTCAGGAATACATTGGTAGGGACTACAGGATAAATTTAGCACCGCTTGTCCCTAATTGCACAAAGGAAAAGTGTTTCTGCAATGCCTAGTAACATGCAGAAGCAAAGGTATTTCCTATCTAGCCTCTTTTGCAAGAAAAGGGGAAAAAGGGCAGAAATACAGAAGATCTCCAATTGCCACTTTATCTCTACAGGGCTAATAAATCTAGCTAACTGCATTTTTGGAGAAAGTGAGACTGCATCATATTTTATTAGACTGCTCAAAGTCTAAAGCAAAGCAGCTCTAGGTTGCCCTGCACAGCCTAAAACAGATCTGCAATTAACGTGTGGTATCTCTTATCTGTTCACATGTATCAGTTACTGAACTGCTTGTTACTGGCTTAACAACGACTAAAACTGCACAGCACAAATTTTACTCACGATACTCATACAACTCACAGCATTTACATTCTATCAGAAACTGCAGTTGCCTGATCTAAACCAAGTGTAAAAACATGTACTAATTAGATATGGACTAAGACACACATTTTGTTCTCCAATACAAGGATACTACTAGCCAAAGCAGCAGCCACTGGTTTTATACTGCTAGGGATAAAGGATTTCTTAGTTGAATTCAAAGCAATTTTAAGACCAAATACAATTTCACATCAGTTTTAAGTTAACTTAGAACACCTGCTAAAAAAGCCAAACCACCAAACCCCCCCTCACACAAAATGCCAAAAACCAACACAACCACCACACCACACACAATACCAACATCACCACAAAACAGTGGAACAGTGCTTTGGTGAGAACAGCCAAAGAAGCAGGTTGGTAGTATCACAGGGAAAATGAAATAATGGGATTCAAACTAATTCTATTTAATTTTTTTTTCCAAGAGGAAAAGAAATCCCAATCAACCACCATACAAAAAAAAAAACAAAAAAACCCACAACCCACCCACAAACCAACAAACCCACAAACCAAAACCAAACAAAAAACATAGAAACACTGAAAACTAAAAAGACCAATCAGATTACAATGAGTTACAGAAGCAGTTTTCCAGTCAAAGAGATCTGGCACTGTTTATGAACATCTCAGTTTTTCCATGTAATAAAAAACACCACCCAACACCCCACAATCCACTTCCCCCATCCTCACACACACACAAAAAACAAAACACCTCAAAAAAAAAAATCCATCTCTAACAGCCTGAAAAAAACCCACTTGATTCTTTCCACAAGACTGTCTCAATTTTGGAAATTAAGTATTGAGTTTAAATTTAAAGCTAGTTATTAAAAACTTGGATCAACAATAAAGTGTAACCTTGCTCATTTAAAACTTCTGCTAGGAGTTAAGAAAAAAAAGTACTATTCACTCTTTTACAAATAGAATAATTCATTATATAAGAATATATAAGTAGGAGAAGGAAGATCCATCCCACTATTAAGTGAAGATTAAGTTCAATATCATTTAAAGAATGTGAAGGTGCACACAAATCCATGGGACCTAATGAGATCCACCCAAGGGTCTTGGGGTAACTGCCAGATAAAGCTGCCAAACCACTGTACATCGTATTTGAAGAGTCATGGCAATCTGGTGAAGTCCCTGCTGACTGGAAAAGGGAAAAAGATAAGCCACATCCTCAAAAAGAAAAAAAAGGAACACCCCAGAAGTCCTAAAACAGTCAGTCTCACCTCTGTGCCTAGCAAGATCATGGTTTATGTTGGAAGGGATCTTAAAGATCATCTAGTTCCGATGCCCCCTGCCATGTGCAGAGACACCTTTCACTGGACCAGGTCACTCAAAGCCTCATCCGAACTGGCCTTGTACACCTCCAGGGAGGAGGCATCCATGACCTCCCTGGGCACCCTGCTCCAATGTCTCACCACTCCACTGTAAAGTAACAACTTCCTCACATCCAGTCTAAATCTACCCTCCCCAGCTTTCTTGTAAGCCCCCTTCAGTTACTGGAAAGCCATTAGAAGGCTCCCCAGAGACTTCTTTTCTCCAGGCTGGGCAGCCCCAACTCTGGTGGCCTGTCCACAAAGGGGAGGTGCTCTAGCTCTGATTATTATCTTGGCTCTCCTCGGGACGCACTCTAGAGGTTCAATGCCCCTGTTATACTGGGGGTGCCAGAACTGGCCAATACCCTAGATGGGATCTCAAACAAACCTCCCTCATCCTGTTGGTTATACTTCTTTCGATGCATCCCAGGACACAGTTGACCTTCTGGGTTGCACGTGCACACTGCTGGCTCAAGTTGAGTTTTTCATCCAGTGACACCCCCAAGTTCTTCTCCTTGAGACTCCAGCAGGTCAGTCCCCAACCTATACTGATTCGTGGGGTTGTTCTTTCCCAGGTGCGAGCAAAATTTTCTTGCTTTTACATTAAACTGTCTTAAACTTAATCCAAAAGTTTTCTTACTTTTGTCCTTTCTGTTCTCTCCCCTATCCCACAAGGGCAGGGGAAAGCAAGCAAGCAGCTGCCTGGAGCTTAGTTGCCAGCTTAAGGGTAAACCATGGCATTATCATTCCAACAGATTGATTCACAGAAATTCTATGGTTTGTCTTTTCAGATAAACACAGATTATTACAAATGGTGTCTTCCTGGATTAAGATCTATTAATCATTCTTTTGTATTTGTGAACTATTAGCAACCGGACAATCAAAAAGCTTAAACATTCTAAGGGCGGTAGGAACTAAAATGTGTTTATACAAAAGATCATCTCTTTAGATGTGTATAGAACGTCAAATGCACGATCCACAAATTTATAAGCGCATACTTATTAAAACCATTGCCAAAACACACTCCTGAGGCTACATGCAAAATTGCAAGAAAATGAGACAAGGAAGAAACAGAAGATTAGGGAGTTAATTCTAAATTTGCAAGTAAGTTTACCAGTCCCACATGACTTGTGACTCCCATGGGAGATCCACCCTGGAGCAGCACGTTTATGAAGGAGTGCACCCTGTGCAAAGGATTTATGCTGAAGCCGTCCAAGAAAGTATTCAGGTTGGAGAAGTTTGTGGAGGACTGTCTCCCTTGGGAGGAACCTCATGCCAAAGCAGGAGGAAGGAGTGATGAACAAGTCCCATTGCACAACTCCCATCACCCATCCCCCTGTGCTGCTCAAGGGGAGGAGACAGAAGAATCATTCATGAAGAAAGGAGGGTTTGGGAGAAAGCCTTTTAAGATTCAGATTTATTTCTCATTAGCCTACTTGACTTGATTTGCAATAAATTAATTTCCCTGAGCTGAGTCTGTTTTGCTGGTGACAATAATTAGTGAGTGATCTCCCTGCCTCTATCTTGACCCACAACCCTTTTGGTTCTAATTTCTCTCCCCTGTCCAGTCAAGGAAAGGAGAGACAGAGTAGCTTTGATGGGCACCTGGTATTCAGACAAGGTTCACCCACCACAGGCTATCAATGATGCAGTTATAATATAAAACTTGTTTCACTTATCTTTCCATTTAGGATTCTGTTCAATTAGGACAAAAGGAAATTTTGCTCTGGAGTTTTGCACTATGAGTTACAGGTTATTGGCTGATAATACTTTATCTGGTTATTCCTACTTTCAAATGAACCAACTTTCAAAGATGACAAAACAACTTCGGCTTAAGGCCTAGGAGTCATTGTGGCTTAAGTTCCTCATGCCAAAATAACTGCTAGTAGAAAGAAGCTCTGCAGTAAAATAGACTCAAACTGGTGTAAACCAATAAAAACACTATTAGCCCTACTGTAATAGTGCACCAATACAAATAATCAGTGAGATGGCAATATTCCCAGTTATGGGAATAAGATTTTCTAAGAAATGTAATTGCTCAAAAAAGGAACAGCTAACCACACTATTTACTTCCCACTCAGTAACGACACTGACAGTGCTCTTTACATGAAGCAAAGTTGTTTAAAGGAAATAGGTTTCCTTTCAGTTCTTACATGTAGAAGTGCTCACATTTTGGAACAGAACCACCGCCTCAACGCAGTAAGAACTTGGAAATAATTTCCTTCAGTTAAGTTCACCCTAGAGCTTAAACCAAAGTGTAAAATGGTTCCTTCAAGTCAGGCACAATTGTATGTAGAACAGATAACAGATTACATAGATTGTTTATCTAAAATAAATTAACCAATGAAGAAAATAAAGTTTTGGAGTTTTTATCTCTGTTGCAGGACAGTGAGAATCTGAAGACTCTGGAAAAAAAAGTTTCTAAAAAATGTTATTCAATAAGTGTGAAAGCAAGCCTGCCTCCAAGTTTATGTTCTATACATGTGGTTCCATTAAAGAGTTGCTTTAACATACCTAGACTCATCATTTCTCCTGACAAGAAAGCAGTTCCATTCGGCAGTGATCCAGTTACCTGTTACTTTGCCAAGAAAGCCTCTATTAAGGGAAAGGATCATAAGCACAAGTCAAATTAAAAAGATGTCCTATTTGTCCTATGGCAGATAATTCTTTAACATCTGTACTTTGCAGGACCCATTAAGTACATTCGCCCTGCACCTTTTATTTGAGGTATTACATCAGAAATTTAAAAAAAAACACAAACACATAAGCACAAAGGAATAGTGAAGCATGGTTGTACATCTGCTATTGAGAACAAGCAAAATTATTATTTCCATATTCACCTACCATGACTATGCTAAATATGAAGTTTTGTGCAAGTTGGTTTTGGGACCCATAACCCTTGGCTATACTCAGAAAGCAGGGTTTGAGATACTAACTTTGTTAGTCCTTCCAGAGCTGAGTCAATACACATCTTTTGTTGGTACAGATGGCAGTGCATCAACCTGATACACAGGAGGAGATTAACTTTTTATTATACACAAAAATCAAATTAATGAGTCCTATTTCTGCTACTCAGGTACAGAGACAATAGTAACAAGACAAAGAACATCACGTTTCTGCAAAAAGACATTTCACAATGAAGATTACAGCAACAAAATAGTCATCCTGTTTTAATATCTGTCAACAAACCCACCACTTTATAATCAAAACAAGTACATCATGATTCTGTGATACCTTACTCTCAACAAGCAGGAGAGGATATATTTAGAACACATACTTGTGAACTCTGAGATCACAGCATCCCTTAAAGCCTGTGTGGTACCCATTCTCAGAACACCTACTATACCACTTCTATAAATTTATGTCAAAAGATTGCATAAAGCCCAGCCCTTTTGGTTTCAGTAAAAGTGTCTGAAACAACTATTAATAATAGGATTTGACAGACTGTTCTTATCCTCATAATTTTTCCTGTTGTATTGTAGTCTGGTTTGTTATTCACTGGTCTAAAGTATATCGTAAAAAGTAAATGAGTTTGTTTAAAATTTTTGGTCTGTAGATGCTTTGGAATTAATTCTCAGAGCAGTCTCTCACACAAACGAAAAAGGTTAATAACTTGTACTGGCCCCAAACCAAACAGTTTTCTAACACTGTGAAAATATTTACAACATATTGCATAAACCAGAACAGTTTTTAAATATTGGCATACTCTAAAAAGTTGAAGCAAAGCAGATCACTTAAAGCCTTAGAGACATTTTACTTTTATTTCAGAGCTCACTACTGTGCAGTGTTACAATATTCATGCTAGCTCTAGCCCTATTTACTAATTAGGGCTGGATATCTTCTCAAATATTGACACAGTCCTGTGAAACTTGGTGGACAGGATATCAGTCACAACAGTTCACAGTGGCTCAAAAAGAATCGCTTGCACTCCAAGAAGCACACATTTAGAGTAGAAAGAACTTTTTTTTTTTTAATTTACTGTACCTGTCCTCCAAGCAAGTTGTGTTGCATGGCAGCACATAAAGGAATGACATATAAGCCTCATGACAAACTATGACTGTAGACAGGGAACCAACCCCAGGATATAACTATCTTTTTACTGTTGGCTTCAGGTGATTCTTCCCAACACCAGTAGGCCAACTAGCTAGGTAATATTTGTATTAAGTATGCTGTTCTATTCAAGCACAGACTCTGAGTGCTTAGCTTGGTTTATCACAGTACAGTTACATCACTGTTATTTCCTGCTTTCTTCCTTTTCACATCCTGAGAACAATTAATTGTTACATTAAGCCAAATCAAAAATCAGTAACTAGTTTTAGTTGCAAGGAACAGTGCCACTTCTTAGTTTTATGGATTAAGATAGAATTTCAACAAAATCCTATGTTACAAGAAAGTTGTTCATCTCTCAGATAGTCTTAAATTCGAGCATTTGAGGCTTAATCCCAGGTCTTCAGCAATTTATCATTAAATCTTAGAACTTCTTGGATCCCAAGAAACAGCAAAACACTACTCCAATGTATTGTTTTACAGGTACGTTTCAACAAATCTCTTGAAAAACCTCTTCAATCTGCATCTACTGTTCTCCTGGCTTACTATGAGAAGATTCAACTTTTTCCAGGACCTGAGTCTCCCACCTTGAGGAAGCTGTGCACCACCGCAGAAGCAGAAAGACACAATTTAGAGAATTTGTGTTACTTGCACAGATTCATACAAGTACAGGTAATGCTTTACAAGCAGCACCACTAGGCATTTTACCCTTTGCCATTCCTGTGGCAAGCACAAAGTCTCTTACCCTGTACTTACAGGCAAGCAACTCAAATTACAGCAACTTTTAGGCTCATTTTAACCACAAGCAGAGAAGTACAGAATTGACAGCAAACACTACAAAATGAGAGAGGGGAAAAAAAAAAAAAACCAAACCACAACCTAAAACAACTCACATTCAGTTAAAAGTAATTAAAAAAAAAAATCATTCCAACCAGTTTTGCCTATCAATCATTAATAAACTATTTCAAGGCTAACTACGACTGTGCTATGCATCTTCCTTTTAACATTGATTTCGTTGCTTGATGCGTGGTATGAGATTTAACCCTCAGGGCACTTTTTAATGTTTATTCTAGCATGGCACTGCACAACACTAACTGAGCCAAAGAAACCAACTTTAGAACTGTAAACTATGCACCAAGGGGAGCTGGGAGCACTTAAACACCAGTCACACCATCAAGGTTAACACTACAGAGGATAAGGTAGCACCTGTACTCTTCTGTGCTCACTACAGCTTTGGTCTAGTATGATCAGAGACCTCTAAAATGATGCTGCATTGGGGAATTAGGTATGATCAGCATGCTAATACACAGGTCACACTGTTTAAGCCGATTCACTCATAGCAGAATGCTACTCTATGTGCAAAGGCAAATTTCAAGTTTGACAAAACACCACTTCAGACAGGTACGAATAGGAAATACCAAGCATATTTGCTGCTAACCTTGATAGGTAAGAAAGACAGTTAAGTTTTACCCATCCAAAATACAGTTGGCAAGCTGTCTCATCAACCTCTCACCTTTATGCAGGTTCCTTGGGCAACCCCCGCCCATGAAATAAATGAAGCAATGTTTTTTGGTCTCATCGCAGATGTACAAGATTGATCCTTTTGTTGCATTAAAACTAGAATGAAAACTCACTCTTCATGCTTCTACCTTTTCAAAGTAGTGGAAAGGTTTTGTCTTTAGACAAACTCTAAAATTAAAGCCACATTAGCAGGAGAGAAAAGAAGCCCAACCTTACACCAACCCAACACAGTCTTATGGTGACCTTTCAAGCATTCTGCTATCAGGCTGCAAAGTGCAATAGAAGAAAACGAAACTGTCCAGCATTTTTGAAGGCTCATTTTTTACTCCAGTGTGGGTCACAAATTTACTGAAAGAAGTACAGGAAATGTGAGCAGTCATGTAATTATTTTAAATTACCTTAACTAATCTACAATTTTAAACAAGAATGGCTATCAAGAAAATTGAACATTTAAAATGTTAAGATTGCATTTGGGGCTCGAATATTGCATTTTGAAAGGAGGGCAAGTGTCACTCACATCTTTCTGAATTCCCTGACTGCTAGGGCAAAAGGATGAAGGTTCATATGAGTGAGTTTGTCAGCTTTAAGTCACTCACTCCAATAAGAAACAGCCAAAGAGCTGGTAAAGATGGACATAGCAAGCCACAGGCACTGTTGATACTCGCTCTTCCTGTAACCAGGTAGCCTCGATGCACATAAAGAGATCTCTGTCTCTCACACAGACGTTTCAGTGTGGAAGGAGGTTCTTTACGCAAGCCAAAAAAGAGAAAGAGAGAAGGCAGCAATGGCACGACTCAAAGCAGACTTAGCTGGGTAAGTACCAGTACTCAGGAGGCTATAATACTTTTTAAATATCTCTCTCTCCCGTAGAAAAACATCCACTAAGTCAGCATGGTTACCTGCCATCAGCCGGGACACCGGGGTTTCAGAGTGCGGAGGAGAAAAGCCAGTCGTTCAGTTTTAGAGTTCCCTCCTCTTTTCCATCTCTCCCCGCCCAAACATAAAAGTCATCACCAACACCACCGAGTGGGTCACTAAACTTTCCCGAGTAGGCAGCTATTCCCTCCTACAGGAACCACAGACAGTGTCGTCATCACTCGCCAACTCCAGCCCTGCCCTTCCCCGCCGGGCGCCGCGCAAGGAGACCTTCACCTTCCCCGCGCCCTCCGGGAGGAAGCCTCACCACCACCCGCGGGGTGCACCTCCCACCCTCGGCTTCCTCACGTTCCCCGCGCCCTCTGTCCCTCCGCGCCGTCTCAGCACTGTCACTCCCGCCCCCGCCTCACTGCAGGGGCACCGAGCCCCCACCGGCACCCAACGGGGCCTTCACGGCGCGCCACTCGTTCTGCCCCTCCCCGCGCGGCCTGACCCCATCAGGAGCGAATGGTTTGCGCCGGCCGCCGTCGGCCCAGGCGCAACGGCAGANAGCCTCTGTCTGAGGGTTTAGGGCCCAAGACGACGGCGTAGCCCTCACCTGAAGTGCCGGGAACTGCCGGACTCCTGCACCTGCCAGCAGCGAAGGAGGGACGAAGGTAAGGAGGGGACTGACAAGTCAGTGAGAGCACGGAGGAACGCAAGAAAAACCCCAGCGCTCCACGCTCTACCGCACAGACTGCCACTGCTACCCCCACCGCCCGCCCGCCTGCCTCCGCCCGCCTCCCCCGCCCCTACGATTGGCGGACGCTCCGGCCGCCTCCTCATTGGGCGAGAGCGAAGCTCAAGCTCCCGCCCCATCCCCTATTGGCTTTCCGCCACTGCCACTTAACGCTGCTTCCTAGTCGAGGGGTGGCGGGGTCAAAGGTACCTCCTACCGGGCGGTTGGGCTGTGGGCAGGTGGTTTGTGCGCCCCAGTGGCTGTGCGGGTTCCGTAGGCGGCTGTGTCGGAGACCGGTAGCGCTCAGCGCGCCTTTGTGCCGGTCCTGCGGGCCCAGGCCCCTGCTCGGGGGATACCTCTTGTGGGGGTTCTGCCCACTGCGCTCGGCGGCGCCAGATGCTGCTACATCGTCCTGACCAGCATGGCGAGAGGGCAGCCGCTGTGTCCAGTTCGATAGGTATTTCCGTGGTCGGAAAGCGCTGACAGCAACGCTGCGGAACGTGTCAGGATTCCTTTTATGCCAATAAAAACACAGCGCGTACGTCCCATTTCCGCTGTATGGGACCTGAAGAAGCAGATTTTGTTTCCCGAAGCGGAACTGGACCGAACCGATAGCTCCCGAAAAGTGTGACAGAGACTTTTTAACGCCTGACAGTGGAGGAGACTTTAACTTCCCTTCGGGTCCCGTCGCGCTGAAGCAGTGCCCTCTAACATCACAATGCGGCAGCGCCAGTGCTGCATCTACGACACCTCTCCTCTGGCTCCTGGCTGTCAGCTGAGGCCGTCTTGCAGCGGGGAGGCAGCGCAGGGCTCGGCGGGCCTGTGTGCCTGCCGCCTTCAGACGGAGGTGGTTCAACGACAGAGCCGCCTTTCACAGAACGTTGCCGATCAGGTTCAACCCCTGTGTGCGGAGAAAATGCTATTTCAGCCTTTGCCTGTCTTTCAGACTTGTTTTAGACAGGGTTATTTTAAGTTTCAAGCAGCAGCCATCACAGTAACCTTACTTCGTCCCTTCAGCCTTTGCCTTCTCTGCTACTAGTTTCAGCATTTATTCCCCCATCTGCCCTTCCCATCATTGATCTGCCTCCAGCGTTGTTCCGGAGAGCAGCCTGGTGTGAGGACAGTGAGATCTGTGTAGAGTGGGTAGGTCCGCAAAACAGTCCTAAGATGACTTTACCCTTGGACGCGTTTCTTAAGCAACTCAGCATGCAATCAGTAGAGATGCCAAGTCTCTCCTCGTACTCTTCCACGAAGTGTGTGTTTTAAGTTCACTGGGAATTTATTTAGCTCGGCAGACCATAAGACCATAGTGCTGGGGTAAATTTTACCCTCTGAAGAAATGTCCTCGAAAAACTGAATTGAATTAAGTGCAATTAACATTACTGTGAAATTTGTTCAGGTCGGTAAGCTTTCTAAGCTTTAACATGATTTCTCCTCTAATCTCATTTTCTTTTCTCTCCTATGCTGAAGAGGAGGAATTTTGATATTTGTTTCATCTCACATTTCTGACCACAGATGCACTTTAAGTTTTCCCTGCAATCTCATTAAATACAAGATGAAGTTTTGCATAAACCATCTTCTCTTTACAGGAGATTACGAGGAATACATATAATTGTAAATAGAGCTTTTTCTGTATGGACACGAATCAAGCTTCTGTTTTGCCTAGAGCATTGTCAAAGCTGGAAATTCTCCCTGCCAGAACACTTTGACTTTCTTCAAATTCACCATCAAAACAGTCATTCATCTCTTTGTATAGTCAAATAATGCTCAAACTTGTTCAAAGATTGAAGAAACAGAAGAGGAATTCACTGCAAATCATAGCACTCCTTTGGCAGAACTAAGTTCATACTGTGATGAAAGGGAATTCCATTTCAGCAGAGGACAGAAGTTCAACCTGTGGCTAATTAGTTGGTGGTGGACTGGCACAACCCCACCACCACCCCCAGCTACTTCATGCAGAGTTGATTATCACCTTGTGCTCCAAAAATCACTTTGCTGTGCACAAAACCAGAGCCAATCACAAATAGGCTACTGCCTGTGAAAACCAGGGCTCATATTACCACACTAGGCCAGTGTGGGAACAGTGACTGTAAACGGAGGAAGAGATGTGTATTATCATAGACTCAATCAGTTGAAAGAGACCATTAAGATCATCAAGTCCAACCATTATCTAATTCTACCATGTCTGGCACTAAACTATGATCCTCAGCACCAATCTCTGCTTCTTTTAAACACCTTCAGGGATGAGAAGTCAACCATCTCCCCAGGGAGACTACTCCAGTGTTTAAGAACCTTTTCAGTGAAACCATTTTCTTCTAATATCCAACCTAAACCTTCCCTGGTGCAACCTGAGGCTGTTTCCTCCTGTTTTATTACTTGATAGTGGGCAGAAGAGACCAACCCTCCACTTCCTTTCAGGTAGCTGTAAAGTGTAAGAAAGTAAAGTCCTCCTTTTCTCCAGACAGAACAACTCCTGTTACCTTCCACTGATTCTCACCATCCCTTTCCCAGATCCTTAACCAGCTTCATTGCTCCATCAGCCCAAAGTCTTTCTCGTAGTGAGGGGTCCGGTACTCAAGGTGTGGCTGAGGCCAGTGCTGAGGGGACAATCACCTCCCTGCTCTTGCTGGCCACACTATTCCTGGTACAGGCCAGGATGTTGACCTTGGCCACCTGGGCACATGCTGGCTCATGCTCAGCTGGCTGCCAATCACTGCTGGGCAGCTTTCAAGCCACTCTTATCCAAGCCTGGAGTGTTGCATGGGGTTGTGATCAGGCCTTGAGCTTGGTTGCAAATCAGTCTTTTAATAACAAGGAAAATAGAGTCTCATTCTTTAAATCAGCTATTGCTATGCATAGGCTTTGCTAGACCTCTGTACTGCTTATACATGTTATGTATTACTTACATGTATTAAATCATCATGTGTATATATGCCTTGTCTATAAACAAGGCAAAGTGCAGGGTTCTATACTTTGGCCACAACCACCCCAAGCAGCACTAGAGGCTGGGGAGAGAGTGGCTGGAGAGCAGCCAGGCAGAAAGGGACCTGGGGGTAATGGTACACAGTAGGCTGAACATGAGCCAGCAGTGTGCCCAGGAGAGCCAATGGCATCCTGGCCTGTATCAGGAACAGTGTGGCCAGTAGGACAAGGGAGGTTATTCTGCCACTGTACTCAGCACTGGTCAGGCCACACCTTGAGTACTGTATCCAGTTCTGGGCCACTCAATTCAAGAGAGATGCTGAGGTACTGGAACGTGTCCAGAGAAGGGTGGTGAAGCTGGTGAGGGGACTGGAGCACAGCCCTGTCAGGAGAGGCTGAGGGAGCTGGAGGTGTTCAGCATGGAAAACAGGAGGCTCAGGGGTGACCTCACTGCTCTCTACAACTACCTGAAAGGAGGTTGTAGCCAGCTGGAGGTCGGTCTCTTCTCTCAGGCAACCAGCAACAGAACAAGCGGACCCAATCTCAAGCTGTTCCAGGGGAGGTATAGGCTGGATATTAGGAGGAAGTTCTTCACAGAGAGAGTGATTGGCATTGGAATGGGCTGCCCAGGGAGGTGGTGGAGTCGCCATCCCTGGAGGTGTTCAAGAAAATACTGGATGGGGCACTTAGTGCCATGGTCTAGTTGATTGGATGGGTGATAGGTTGGACTGGATGATCTTGGAGGTCTCTTCCAACCTGTTTGATTCTATGATTCTACACACACACACACATTTGCAGTAAATAATTTCATAGTGGTGTTGTTTTAGCAGTCCTCTTCATATAGAATTTAAACTTTTCTGCCTTCCAAGGTTATGGAAGGCGATCAGAAATGAGTCAGTTACACATTTTTGTACTAACAACTGGACTCAGATTCTAGTACAACTTTAGAAATAACAATTGTTATTTTCTAACTGTTCACTTAAACACCTTTATAACTCTATTAACATCTTTATAAATGCTAGGAAATTGTAATGTTAAGGAGCTAAAGGCAGGACTATTAATTGGTAAAAAGAAGGTTCAGCAAAAGACAATTTATAGGGACATTTAAACTTAATATTTGGAGGCTTCTTAAGACCACACGTCAGTGAATAGTATTTCCAAGCTGCTGAATATTCTCTTCTGGTTGCAAGATCTTTTCCGTGCTTTTTATATTCAGAGGAAGAATGCTTAGACACCTTTGGAAGTGAGTAAGACAACAACAGCTATCAGAATCATAAAAATACATTTTCAGTTCTAAAGTTTTTGACCCATTTCAAATCCATTCCCATTTGAATCCAATTGGAAGCAACATTATCAGAGTTGTCTTAGTCAACAGAATTGATCTTCCTGTGAATTACCTCTACAGGCAAAAGCAGAATTCATCTGCATTGGAGTTAATATGCAGAGTGGTGTAGTAATCTGACTTTGTTACATATAGTAACACAGTTTAATGCATGTATAAAAGTATACAGGCTTGAGGCAACATGCACTGAATAAATACATATCTGCACTTGAAAAACTGCTTGGAGAAATATACCTAAGTGGTTAATAAAGTTTCAAGTTATGAAATGTAAATTATCTTTATGCATATTCAAACACTGTTTTTCCTGTAGTGAATTAGAAGAGATTAGTGGTCTAATTACCATCAGTTATGCAACATCCTGGCATGATGACACCATTATGATGCCATAAATAATTTACTGATTTAATAAATCACACTTTAATGTATTCAGCATTTTGATTTTAGGAGTTTGGTTTTTTTTTTTCCCCCCACGTATTAAAACTGAGTTGTTCTTTGACCAATTTCATTTTTATTCAGGACATGACACCCTGAGAAAGAGCTCAATATTTTTTCTTAGAATAAAGGCTAACAGTCTACACAGCCCCACTGGTGAACATTTGATTTAGACTGCTAGGAAAAGGACAGGAAGTTTCTGAAAAATAAAAAAAATAAAATAAAATAAAATAAAATAAAAAATTCCTCTCATTTTTGATAAGTATCCCAGGGTTATTTTTACTTCATCACAATCTATTTTTAAACACAGTTCTTGTGTCTTCTGCTGTTCTCAGAAATTCTACGTGTCCTTTTAAGCACTAAGACTTCCCTGTGAAGAACTTTTCTTGGATTCACTCAGGGAAAATTGTATATGTCTTTTTTTTTTTTCTTTTTCCTGCTCTTGAGTAACATTTCAGCACTCCTTCCAAAACATTTCTCTCCAGCTTTCTGAATCCTAGGTGTTATATACATTTATTTACACTTTAAATTTACATCCTGAACAATATTTTGATTGCCAATGTTATGCTATTAATGACTATATATGCCAACCAGTGACATAGAATTTCAGAATATTAAATTTAGTTCTACTCAAATCACTTTCACCATTTCAATGCCCAGCTTTCACCAGGAATGAACTTTTGACATAAGACATGTTCTCATCTGAAATATTCTTTATTACCTCCTCCTTTTTCACATTAGGGCTTTCATCCAAACTTTTCTATTTCACAATAATTGTCTATGATTATCTCAGATGTGAACAGTATGCCTTTAATAGGTACAAAATCTAAGATTAATTAAGGCATAGACTCTGTCAAGAGTAAAGAAATCTCTGTCATTATTACTACTGGGAAAGTTCTGACTTCAAGTATGCAGTTACTTTAAGTTTGCGTAAGCTTTAGGGGCAATTTTAAAGAGGGGAGAAAACAGTCTAGTGCGAAGAACTTCCTACAACCATTTTTCCCATGATACTTACTTATGTTTCTATTTCCTCTTGATAATCAAATTTTTAACAAAATTCTGGGTAAAGTTAGTTTTCCCAGCAACATAGACAGCTATACCCCTTCAGGTTAGCATAACTAGCTATGGACACCAGTGTTATACTTCAACACCTACACAGCAGATGGAGCAGAGTCATTCCTGCTGACCCAAAGGCTTGAATGAGGTATTTCCAATGAGCAGGCATAAAAATCCATGTTGCCTTCTGGTTTTTCCACCTAAGTAAACTGAGCAGTATAAAACCACAGAAACATTCAGGTTGGAAAAGGCCTTTGGGATCAAGACCAACCGCAAACCCTACTCTACAAAGTTCAGCCCTAAACGATATCCCCAGACACCACATCTAAACAACCTTTAAACACACCCAGGGTTAGTGACTCCATCACCTCCCTGGGCAGTCTATTCCTATGCCTGACCACTCTGTGAAAAAATTCCTCCTCATGTTCAGTCTAAACCTACCCTGCTGCAGCTTGAAGCCATTCCCTCTTGTTCTATCACTAATTACCTGTCAGAAGAGACCAGTGTCAACCACTCCACAGCATCCTTTCAAAT
>VWYK01014374.1:0-14595 GCA_013399775.1 Semnornis frantzii
GCTGCACAACAAGAATACAATGCTTTGGCAATTGTTTAATAAATCAGAGCTGGCTTGGGAGAGGTGTGAAAGCAAGGACACAAGGAAACATTGGATGGCAGAAGTGGTGAGCAATGAAGAATTTCTTCAGAACTGTCAGTGGAATTTCTTTTTGCATATGAAGACAAATGATCATATGCCTTCTGCCCTTCTGCTTCTGCTGAAGAGTTCCCTTGAAAGTACTGCTTATTTCACAAGGGAAAGATGCTTCACAGGAGAAAGCCAGGACCAGCACCAACAGGAAAAAGTTGAGAATGAGCAGAACTAGTTGTTCAGACTTGCAGAACAACAACAACAACAACAAAAAACCCAACAAAAATCTCAAACCCCAAAGAAACCCCAAATAAGACAGTGATTAAATATGTGAGAACTGGCTCAGCTCTCGAATAGGTTGTTTGGATTAACATACCCACAAGGAAAAAGATGATTCCATTTGTGTTTGCAGTCCAAGTGATCAACCTTCTGCACTGCTTCCTGAGAAAGGATGTCTCCACAGCTACTGGAGATCATAGAATCATAGAATGGGTTGGGTTGGAAGAGACCTCAAAGATCATTTAGTTCTAACCCCCCTGCCATGGGCAAGGACACCCTTCCATTAGACCAGGCTGCTCAGGGACTCATCCAACCTAGCCTTGAACATCTCCAAGGAGGGAGCATACCTGACCTCCTTGGGCAACCTGTTCCAGTGTCTCAACATCCTCACTGTGAAAAAGAGCTCAATCTGGAGAACATGAAGAAAGATCTACTAAGATTGAAAGGTCTGAAAAAAACAAGAATGAGAGGATCTCATGGAGTCCCTGTCCTCCTCTCATGTCCATATGACCCCAAATTCCCTCTGCCCAGCAGCAGAACACCTGAAGTCAGCCTCTGAGCCAATCAGCCACCAAAAGGATTGAAAGCAGCAGGCAGGAAGTCCTGCATTTCAACAACCACTTTGAAAAGGGGCAAGCTCTTAACCATTTCACTTCAGAGGCATCCTTTCCTCTTGTGCAGTTTTGCCTTGACCACACACCCCCACCATAATCTGTTGCTCACCACAGGCAAAACAGGTTTAAAATGTTGATGTCTTGCAAAAAGCCCAATCTGTCCTACCTGAGAAGGCCATCCACAGGCAGCAGTTGTGCAGCACTATGTTACATGACACTTGGCCACTTGGGATGTGAAAAAATCAATAGGTAATGAACAGTAGGACATGCCTCTGCATCAACTTTGCCCCACAGCTCTCATTGTCCTTCTGAAGCAGATAAGGCTGCTCCAGTGGGCATTGATCACTCAGAGCCTTGCTACACAGATCCTAGAAAGCAGGTGACGCTAAGATCAATAGAAGTGCAGCATAAGCTTCTGCTTTAAAGTTAAGGCTATCTAAGGCAACTGTAGTTTATTATCAGATCTATGATTCTTACTGTGTGCAGTTCTGGAGCCCCCAGCACAGAAAGGACATGGAACTGTTGGAGTAGGTCCAGAGGAGGGCCACAAAGATGCTCAGAGGGCTGCAGCAGCTCTGCTATAACTAACTTGTTCCCACCAGCCTTTGTCTTTTCCATGTGACTCGTTGTAAAAAGGGACTCTCCATTTTCCTGGTAGCCACCCTTTAGGTACTGGTACATGGTGTGAGGTCTCCCGTAAACCTGCTCTTCTCAAGGCTGAACAGACCCAGCTCTCTCAGCCCTTCCTCATATGACAGGTCTGCCAGCTCTCCAATCATTCTTGTGGCCCTGTATTTTTCACCAGAGTGGGATTTTTTCCCCTGTAGAACTGTTGACTCTTCCACTTGAAAGTACCTCTTCTGAGAGTAGAACTCAAATGGAAATGATTACTGAGGTGTGTTAGCCCAGCACAAAACATGAAGCTTGCTCACATCCAGACTGGTTTTGAGAAGTTTTCTCTGTGTGTTTATGGTGATTCTGGCAGTGCCTACAGAATCACCAAAGATGATCTTCCTTCTTCAGCAATCTGCAGAAAAAAACTCTTTAGACAGTGATGGGTTTTCTCCTGTGCTGTGGACATGAGTCTGATGATATTTATTTCTGGAGCTCTGTGGTCTGAATTCTGTTCAGAATTCAGAAAAGCAGCCAATGATCCTGAGTGTCCCATCTGAGACATCTGACTTCCAGGGGGGAATGTCAGGAATTTCCAAAGAATCAAAACCTCATACCCAGCATATGTTTTGAACTGGGCACCCAAACCAAATGGCCACTTGGAAGTAGGCTCCTGTTTTCTGAACACTCCCAACTATCTCTGAATGCTTTGGTGAGGAGGTGATGTGTCCACCAGTAAAGTGCCAACTGTTTAGAAATGCTAGGCACCAGGAGAGAACATTAATTAAAGCCCTATCTGATATCCAGTTGTAAAGGAAACAAAACAAAACAAAACAAAAGAAGGAGGAAAGAAGAAGGAAGAAGAAATAAAGAAGAAAATAAAATTAAATGGGGGTGAAAAAAAAGGAGAGAAGAAAATATAAAGTATGAGAAAACCAGCATTAGCTCTTCAAAGAGGAAAAACTTTCAGCTCGCCCATTTCAGTGGCACAGCTCTGGCAGTGCTGGGGTTAAGAGTGACCCAGCCAGAGGTAGTACACCAGCTCGAAGCAATCAGCCATGCCAGTATTTGCTGCCAAAAATCTCCTCTGGGATCACTGTGCCTGTCTGTGCTACTCTGCCTCAGTAAGCAGCTGGAGGGGAAGCATTGCAGCGACAGCCCAAACAGGACATGATACCTGGGCTCCACCAACTGGTTATGGGCTCTGAGAAGTCTGACCTGTAATTGTAACAGTGGCTGACTCAGGTCTTAGACACAGCTCAGGCCCAGCTGAAGGCAGGCTCCGAACAGCAGGAAAGCTAAAAGCGGAGCGGGGGAATTCTTGCCCTTGGCATGAACAGTTCCCACAGCAGCTGGCCCAAAGTGTTATCATACATGGGAATCTGGCAGGTGGCTCAGGGCTGCATAGCTTTTGGGCAAATATTCTCCATTGCCCTAGAAAGCAGGAGGCAAGAGAAAGCACATTTTGCACGTGCTGCAAAGCAAGAAACGAACGATACAAAGAGTGTAAAAGAGACCTTCCTTCCTTCTTGAATGTTAAATACACAGCCCATAAATGCCAGCAGAATCTTCCTCTGTCCTGGGAGCAAAGCAAGAGAGCTCTAAGGGAAGGGATACCACATGCATACCACAAGTGCTCCAGATGGCATAACAGTTCAACAGGAGATCATGCTGCTGCATGAATGCTAGAGAGGGCACTCAGCAGCCTGTGGGTTCTGGAGCCCTGTTAGCAAGCACTGTTTTCTGGGCAGAAAATGAGGAAGGACCTTCTGCATGAGCAGGGTCAGCTCGTGCTTTTGTGATGTGGACCACGTTGTTTGAACTCTCACATGACTTTTCAGGTAATCTTTCTTCTCCAGAATCATTTCTGCACTTGCAGATTGTGGAATCAGAGAAAGTAGTGATTGGAAGGGCCCTCTGGAGATCATTATGCCCGACCCCACTGCCAAATCATAGAATCATTTCAGTTGGGAAAGATCATTCTCTAGCTCTAACAAGGTTGGGGCTAAGCCATGTCCCTCAGCATCACATCTCTGCCTCTCTGAAACGCCTCCAGGGATGGGGATTCAACCACCTCCATGAGGTGCTTGTGCCAGTGGTTGAGAACACTTTCAGGGCAGAAGCTTCTTCTAATCTGCAAACTAAACCTCTCCTAGGGCAACTGAGGCGATTTCCTCTCATCCTATCACTTATTACTAAGGAGAAGAGACTGATCCCCACTGCTCTCCAACCTTCTTTCAGGGAATGAGAAGGTCTCCTTTCAGCCTCCTCTTATCCAGATTAAGCATACCCAGTTCCCCCAGCTGCTCCTCACCAGCCCTGCTGCTCTCCAGACCCTTCACCAGCTTCATTGCCCTTCTCTGGACCTGCTCCAGCATCACCCAGGGCAGGTCACACAGGATGGCAATGTCCAGGTAGGTTTTGAAACTCTCTAGAGAAGACATTGATCTAATTGTAGTTAATATAAGAATTTGTATTACAATTCCCTTAGCTGAATGCAGGGGTTTGGTCCACCATAAAAAACCCCCAAACTTTCCCCTCCCCCATCCTGCTGCTTCCTCCAAAGACTTGTAAACACTTTTTAAAGGAGAATAGGAAAAATAGTGATTTTGGGCATTCATAGAAGCCACCAATTTCTGAAGAATTCTCTCCAGAAGAAATTTTCAGCTGGTTTGGGATATTTTGCTGGCAGCAAAGATGCCATGCTCACTCATGAAATCAGCACAGTGCCATAATGTTGTGTGCTGGAACCAGCCCCAGGAAGAGCCAACTTTCTACAGTCCTCATTCTTTTGAAGTTAAAAATAGTCTAATTTCATTCTGTGAGTTTGTCTTGGCTCAGCAGTGGGAATACATAAGCTGCTAGAGCAAGAAACTTAAGCTACATCCTGGAGAAAAGGATTCACCAGAAAGATGCATGCTTTAGATTTTAATTTTTTTTTTCCAGAGTCATGTAGTTAGATTTAGGTTAATACTGAATCAAATTCAGTAGTAGATTTATGACCAGGCAGGGTCATAGATCTACATAGAACATACAGGAAGCTTCCTGTATATTGCCATAGGTGCATTTTTGCAGCTAGTGAGGGACTTCAGAGTTAGCTTTGCCTAGATAACACCTGCAAAGCTTAAGGTCCTTTATCATATCACAGAATCATAGACTGCATAGAGTTGGAAGGGACCCTTGAAGGTCATCTTGTCCAACCACATCCCTGGCCAGGCTGTTTCAGTACTTTGCCTCTCTCATTGTAAATAACCTCCTCCTTAGGTCCAACTTAAATCTACCCTGCTTCAGTTTCAAACCATTGTCCCTCATCCCATCACTGCAAGCCCTTCTACACAGTCCTTCTCCAGCCTTCCTGTAGGTCCCCTTCAGGTACTGGAATGTTGCTATAAGGTCTCCCAGGAGCTTTCTCTTTTCAATGCTGAACAGCCCCAACTCTCTCAGCCTGTTTCTCTATGCATATTTATTGACATATCAGGGTTAACTTTTGACATCTCTAGTGAGTCTTACAGCTTTTTTGGACATATCTGGCTCCATTTCTCTGAAACAGGTGAAATTGCCCTTACACAAACAAAAGGGAGAAGGGTTGACTGTACATTACCAAGGCCACATTGCCTAGGAGGTGGAGCACATCCAGTTCTGCCACAAGCTCCATTTTCCTGTAGTTTTTGGGTTCCTCATGCTTCTGAGAGTGTTTGCCTGTCATGAACAAGGTCTGAAGGGCTCACTCACATCATTTAACACTTTGTACGAGTATGCCAGAGATGCTACATGATGTTCTCAGTTCAAGTACAGGCTCTGTGATAATATCATTTCCCCTCCTTTTTTTTTTCTTTTGCTATAAACATTTCTTTTAAATTAATGCCTTTGATATTATCACTTGGGGCTAAGGGACGTGGTTTAATACCAGACTTGTATCATAGTGGTTAGATTTGATGGTGTTAAAGGCCTTTTCCAACCAAAACCATTCCATGACTGTATGTATTTGGCCACAAAAGGTGGAAACTCACCCAGAACCAAGGCAGTTCTTCTTGTGCTTTAACTGTTGGCCAATTGGTTGCTTCAAGGTTTTAATCTTAATGCAGCTTCATGAAACAATTTATGCAAGTTTGATTTTTCTTCAGACATTTGATCAGTCCAGCTTGCCTGCTAAAAATGATGCTTGACTCACATCCTGGCAACAGTGTTTATTTGACATGTGCTGGTGAAGCACTCTAAAGAAACTGTACTCAGGCAATTCCAAATTTAGCCTCCTGCATCTGTGTGTTGGAGTGTTTGGGTGCGTCTGAATTACCGGCGTGTGGGTGACACAAGCTGATCAGAGCCCTGTTCTTTGGTGTCAAGTGCAGGGCTGAAGAAGCCTTCAAGAAGGAAATGTCTCTGCTCCTCCTGGGGTTCTTTTAAATGTCTACTTACATTGGGAACTTTGTGCTACAACAAAATCCAAGTTGCTTTAGACCACAGAATTAAGCAGGTTGGAAAAGACCTTTGATATCATCAAGTCCAACCTATCACCCAACACCTTCTAGTTAACTAAGCCATGGCACTAAGTGCCTCATCCAGCTTCCTCTTAAACACCTCCAGGGATGGTGACTCCACCACCTCCCCAGGCAGCCCATTCCAATGCCAATCACTCTTGCTGTGAAGAACTTCCTAACATCCAGCCTAAATCTGCCCTGGTGCAGCTTGAGGCTGTGTCTTCTTGTCCTATCACTGGGTGCCTGGGAGAAGAGATCGACCCCACCTGGCTACAACCCCCCTTCAGGTAGTTGTAGAGAGCAATGAGGTCTCCCCTGAACCTCCTCTTCTCCAGGCTTCTCCAGCTCCCTCAGCCTCTGCTCACAGGGCTGTGTTCCAGCCCCCTCACCAGCTTTGTTGCCCTTCTCTGGACATGTTCAAGAACCTCAACTTCTTTCTTAAATTGAAACCATGTCTATCCTCAGCCAAACTCCAGTTACTTTTGTGTTGCCTTCTCAATAAAACAACGTGCCAGAAACCCAAACCTCTTTAAAATGTCCAGTTGTGAAGTTACCTCCATGCCCACACTCAGAATGTTAAACCACGGGGCCAAGGTTTATAAAGGGAGGCATACCTGAAGACTAAACAGTGTGGGGATAGGCTGGTCACAAATGAGGCTCTGCCTGAGAATCCACCAGCAGGGTGCTGCCAAGAGGGGAGTGTCTCATTAGGCTTTCTGAAGCTGGCTGAATTGGTCTTCCAAATGCACGATGGATGTCATGCAACGTGATCTCCTTGCCAAGGAATGTCCTGCAGGATCACAACAGCTCTGGTGGGAGTGGAGGCGTTAGGCTGAGGCTCCAGCCAAGCCTGAGGCTGGGATTGTGTGCTGCTTGCTCACAGTTTCAGCTCACAGATTCACAGATTGCAGGGATCACAGGTTGGAAGGGACCCTCAAAGGTCATAGTGTCCAATGCCCCTGTGCAGTGAGCAGGGACATCTCCAACTAGATCAAGTTGCTCAGGGCCACATCAAGCCTGATCTTGATTGTCTCCAGGGATGGGGCCTCAACTACATCCCTGGACAACCTACTTCAGTATTTCACCACTCTCATTGTAAAGAGCTTCATCCTTATATCCAGCCTAAACCTACCCTGCTCCAGTTTCAAACCATTGCCCTTCATCCTATTACTACAAGCTCTTCTAAGCAGCCCTTCCCCAGGCTTCCAGCTGGTTTACTTCATATACTGAAATGTAGCTATAAGGTTTCCCTGGAGCCTTCTCTTCTCCAGGCTGAAGACCTCCAGTTCTTTCAGCCTGTCTTCATAGGACAAGTGCTCCAGCCCTCTGGTCATCTTTGTGGCCCTCCTCTGGATGTGGTCTAGCAGGTCCATCTGGTGTTGGGGGCCCCAGAGCTGAACACAGCACTCCAGGTGAGGTCTCACCAGCACACAGAAGAGTGGCAGAACCACCTCTCTCAACCTCATTCTTTTGATGCAGTCCAGGATACCATTGGTCTTCTGGGTTGCAAGTGCACATTGTTGGCTCACACCCAGCTTCTCATCTCCCAGTANGGGTTGCAAGTGCGCATTGTTGGCTCACACCCAGCTTCTCATCTCCCAGTACTTCCAAGTCCTTTTCTGCAGGGCTGCTCTCAATTTCTTCATCCCCAGCCTGTATTGATATTGAGAGTTGCCCTAGGTGCAGAACCTTGCACTTTGTCTCGTTGAACCACATGGGATTCTCCTCAGCCCACCTCTGCAGCCTGTCAGGTCCTTCTGGACCATCCTTCAGTCTTACCAACTGCACCATTCAGCTTGGTATCATCTGCAAACTCACCAAGGATGCCCTCAATCTTTCTGTCTGTATCACTGATGAAGATACTGAACAGTACTGGTTGCAGTTCAGACCCTGAAGGACACCACTTGCACCCCTCTCCATCCAGCCATCAAGCCATTGATTGCTATCCTTTGTATGCAGTTTGTTCAGTGATGTACACCTCACTCCTGCTCTCCAAGCTGAAATGGTCTAGGGGATGGTTCATCCTTCATAAATGGGAATGAAATCCTCTGGTTCCTGTTACAAGAAGCAAGAAAACAGTTATCTGTTCAAATGATCAGTGGCTAAATTAATTTCATTGGCACCTCCTCATGACTCCACCACCCCACACAGGTTAAGCTGCACAGCTTGCCATGCACTAGTTGAGTCTGCTCATAGTGGCAGCAGCAAGTGCACCGGTGCAGGCACTAGGAGATGACATGCACCCTCTCAACACTGTCACCATGAGCACTGCCCAAGCATCTCAAATGGTTCCTGCATGGCTGAGTGAGCTGTGACCACACCACGTGTGTGGAGTGCAGACACAGGAGATGTCTTTTAAAAGACATCTTCTTAAAAAGCCCAGATGTGGAGTTACATCGACTCCTTAAGATATTCAAGAAGATATTCTGTGTCTTCTTAGAGACATCTCCTTTCTTACCACATCCATACTATAAATTAGACTGCATTTTCAGAGAGCACAGGCAGATCATCTTGTTGAAGGGCTCTCTCTTATGGTGGGACTGTGCAGCTCCATCGGCAGACCTGATCCTTCCTGTTTGTAATGTACACAAAGCTGGGGAGGACAATGGGGCTGCTAAAATTTACTTCTGCTAATCCATTCCCTACCCAAGACAGTTTACCTTCAGGGTTCAATATCAATCTGACTTTGGAATGCCTCAGATTGTGCCAGAAAACAGAGGATGGAGAAAGGGCAGGGAAATGGTGTGAGGTTTTAAACCAGGATACCTGCTGCCAACCCGAGCTCCGTGCACGCTCTCCACATCACACGAGCAGGGTGACACACCAAAGCCTTAGTGCATTCAGAATACTCCTTTTCAGGATGACAGTGGCAGTATTTCCAGCCAGCACAGCAAACCCAGGTTTGCCTGCCAAGATCTGTTGCCTTTTTCTTTAATTACAGCAGCAGCCAATCAGTTTAAATCTGAGAACCAATGAAGAGACTCTCTGTTTCTCCTCCCTTTTCACTGATGGTTTGAATCTTCAAGAAGCAGCTTCCTAGTGTTAGCCTGGGCAGCCTTTAAGCACGAGCTTATCTTCAGCTAATGTGTTGCAGCCAACTGTGGGATGCATGTTTGCCAAGTCTAGTGTGTTCTGTGGTGGAGGCTGGAATATGCTTGCTTCACAACTCTGAAAACGTGTGATTGAAATTAATTAAAAAGCCTCTACTGATGCAAGAGAAACTTTCTATGTATTTATTTATTTATTTATTTTCAGAAGGTCTCCTGTTTAAACAATCCACTGGTGTTTTCTGAGGGGGTCTAGATCAAAGCTGCCATTACAAAAGAGCAAGGATGTCAGTGTTGCACAGATGTAACATTAGGTGCTGCATATAGTTTGCAAAGGGTAGGAGCCTATTGCAAGAAAGTTGCTCTGCACTCAGGCAATATCACCACCATCATTAGAAATGCATCAAAGGTACAGAAACTTAAGCTGATTTATTATGGGTACTTGTTCCTGTATCATTTTCTGACACTGCCTGCCTGGATGATGAAATCTCCACTAAATTGAGGGGTGGGGTGAGGGGGAGACTCTCATTTTATTCAGATTGAAATGAATTTCCTTACCTTGAGTTCTCGGCAGAGAGGAAAACAGTCAAAACAATAATGGCTGGCAGGTAATAAAGCTGCATGTTGAGCTAGGAGGCATCGCAGTTAATCAGCTGTCAATGCTTTTCCTGCACAGTCTACAGTGTTTCATTATGAGATGAGCAGTCAGGATTGAAGCAGGTTGCCCAGAAAGATTGTGGGTGCCCCATCCCTGGAGGTGTTCAAGGCCAGGCTAGATGAGTCCTTGAGTAACCTAATCTAGTGGAAGGTTTCCCTTCCCAGTGGCAAGTGGGATTAGAAGGCGATGTTCTTTGAGGTCCCTTCCAAGCCAAAGAATTCTGTGATCCTGTGAGGAGACTGTGCTGGTTTGAGGCTAATTGGAATATTTTATTTACAAAAAATAAATTATAGGCTGAGAAAAGCAAATAATGGCGATGTCCACTCATAGGCGTGCTGAGATGTATAAGAACAAGAACACAAACATAGATAACACAGACAGAGAGAGCCTTGGTCTCTCTAGCTGTGGGTTTTGGCTGCTGGCCTCTCTGCTAATCTAACTNGGGGGGGCGGGAGGGAACTCCCAAACCATCAGAGAGACACGGAACGAGTGCAGGATGTTTGCCACTGGAGTCCCCAAAACACACTTGGGATCCTCCTAATAAAGGTAGTTCTCCTCAAGCTTTACAGCAGCCAGAGGCAGCCTCCCTGGCAGAAGGGTAGGTGAATAGTTTGCTTTCCTTCAGATAAAGAGCACTGATTATGTTCCACTTGAATGGGATCTCATACAGGCTTCTGTATATTTTGGTCTGAACATGGCACCACATCTCCTGTGCTCATCTCTGGAGAGCTCTTAATGTCCAAGTGACGCATTCTGTGGAGATACCAAGAAAAACCCAGGCATCCTGGCCAGCTTCCCCTCATCCAGGCTGCATGGGAAGCTGTAACTCAATACATAATGGCTAGCCTTGGTTGTCAGCAGAGTCACACCAGCCCAGGACAAAGCCCTGCTCGAGTCCTGTGTCTCCATCACGTTCCTGTAGCTGAGGAACACCAGCTCCACAGCCAGCAGCAGGCAACAGGACAGGGGTGGTGTTGTCACACCAGGCTGATTCTGATACCCCAGCCCACATGACCAGGTGTGGGCTGGGGTATCAGAACAGGGGTTTCAGTAGGATGTGCCTGTAAAGATTTGGTTGTCTGGCTCTAGAGCCAACTATTTAATTTCTTCCACCACCCTGTCCCTGTCACCTCCTTTCCCTTGCCTTGTATAAAACTCAGCCCTGTATAAAATCTGACAGTATGAGAAGATATCCAGAGTCTGTGCTCAATTCCTTCCCTGCTTGCTGTGTCCGAGTTCACGGAGCCCTCAGCTGAGCCCTCGGCTCACTGCAAGGCTGAAAGCAGTGGAGTCAGCAGCAGCTGCCTGCAGCTCATCTGTTGGCAAGGCTGGAGCTGAAAACTCACATTCTCCAAGTGCCAGAAAGATAGAGCCCGTGGAAGGAAGTATGGGGTGAAAGAGCAGGAAGCCATGCTCGCTTCCAGACAATAAAGATGCAGATCGGAAATAATTGAGGCACTAGAACAAGGAGGAGGGAAAACAAACCAAACCATAACAAAGCATCCTCAGATGAACTGGTTTTCCCTAGAGAGAGGGAAGGGGGAGGAGGGGGGAGAGGACAAAACCCAAACAGCAATAGCAACAAAAAAACCCCAACAAATAACCCCAACCCACAAACAAAATGACTTCAGATAGCTCAGAACTGACCAGGGAAACATTTTTCTGTTTGCGATAAATCCCACAGAGTTGCTGACTCTTGATGTTCTGCATCATGGTGACATTTCTGGCAACACAGATTCTTTCAGGAGCTGTCTGCCTGCTGGCTGACCCACTAACCAGCCAGGAGCTTCTCACTTTGCCTGCTTGCCTTTAAAAATACCAGAGACATTGACCTGTTCCAAAGGAGTGCTTCAGTCTCAGCAAGTCACCATCTTCCTGCAGGCTCCCGTCTGACCGGGAGGTCTCCAGACAGTTCTGTGAGACCAGACAATTACAGCTGTAAATATTTTAATTCTGAGGTATCACAATAATCTTCTGGAACAGAACAGCACTGGAGCAGGCTGACCAGAGAGGTTGTGGAGTCTCCTCTGGAGACTTTCAAAAACCACCTGGATGCATTCCTGAGCAAACTACCCTAGGGGATGCTACCTTGGCAGGGAGGTTGGACTCAGTGATCTCTGGAGGTCCCTTCCAACCTCTAAAGTTCTGTGATTCTGTAGAAAGACCAGCAGCAGAATAAAGGCTAACATCCCTCACTAGTAGATGACACATTAGAGTCATAGAATCATAGAATGGTAAGGTTGGAAGGGACCTCAAGGATCATCCAGTTCCAACCCCCTGCCATAGGCAGGGACACCTCCCACTAGCACAGCTCACTCAAGGCCTCCTCCAACCTGGCCTTGAACNTTCCTGTGCTGGGGGCTCCAGAACTGCACACAGGACTGCAGATGGGGTCTGAGGAGAGCAGAGCAAAGGGGCAGAATCCCCTTCCTTGCCCTGCTGGCCACGTTGCTCTCTTGCTGCAGCCCAGGACTTGGTTGCTGTCTGGGCTGCACTCACACTGCAGCCTCATGCTGGGATTGTTTCATTGTTTGTGATCCCTATCTCCAGGCTCCTAAGGAGATGACTTGTGGGTCTCTCGAGGTGGAAGGGAAGAAGGACAAAGAATTATGGAAAAATGGGGAGTGCACAAACAAGCTAGAGGAAGATGGGAGAATGGACTCTTCAGTGGCTCCACAGGATATCACTTACATGATGCTGCTTCCTACTGCACCACAAGAGGTGTTTTCAGAGCACTGAATTTAGGCACCCAGCCTAGCTGGTTGAGTTACCTGGCTTGCCTCCTTAAGCTCCCCTAACAGAGAAGTTCTCCTGGAGGCAGTTCAGGACAGGAGCCAGGCACAGGCTTAATGAGTTCCTCCTGGAAGCACATCTCCCTCTCTCCCCCTCTCTGTTTTTCCATTACCCTGGAAGGGAACCTGGAGAGCCTAGCTGGCTAGCTTAATCAGCCAAGTTGGGTAGCTAAATTTGGGTGGTCTGAACACCTTTGCATCTGCAGGGAGCCTGGATTAGGATTCGAGTTTTGGCTTTAACATCTGCATTCAATGAAAAGGTATCTTGTTGTTCTTCAGCCTTAATGTTACTATGCTCTAGATTAAATGCATATCTGTGTTAGACATTGTTTTTCACTTGTAATAGGGCATGGAAGGAAGAATCAAGAACTGTGATGTGTCTGAGCAATGGGAAGATAAAGGCTATGTTGATTAATAACCTGGAAGCAACCAGAAGTTTTCCCATGTTCCTGTTGCCTGATTTTCACTGTGCTGAGCACAGACCTGTGATTGTGCTGTTCTATATTCCTCAAGTAGGGGTAGGTCTGTAAACATCTGCCCTGGCCACATCGTGCTTGGCATGGATGAATGTTTGTATGTAAAGTCTAATAACTAAGACCTACTTACAGGCAAAAAAACTCCAAACCCAAACACCAAAAAAACCAAACCAACAAAACCCTAGATATTTTGTTGTGTATTCTTTAGAAGAAATAATTACATTTAGTTATATAATCAGTCATACAACACAGATTCTCCTCATAGTAAAAGGTAGCTGTGTCCACGAGGACCTTTGATGTGCTCTCCAAGAACCTGCAATAAATCAAGGCATAAATGGGTTGGGTTTTTTTTTTTTTGGTGGTGCAGGTTGGAAATCTTACAAGGAAGTGAAGTTTCCTTGAAAACATCACTGCTTTTAAACCAGCACTTTGTTTTTACTGAACTTTAACTGAATCCAAGACTGTAGGCTGCACGTGAGCCCATGCAGGGTTTGTCTGAGGGCAGTGGTCCTCAGACCCTGAAAGCTCTTGGCCTCAAAGCAGAAGACACCTGTGTTTACTCCACAGCCACTTCCCCAGCCCCAGAGCAGACATGCCTGAGGGTTACCATCCTGCTGGGAGAGCTGCTAAAACCTGAGTGCTCTTGGCTCTGAGGTCCATGTGCTCTGCAGCGCTGCCTTAGGAATGGGGCTCTGGAAGCTGCTTGCCATCACCCTGAGAAACGAATGGTTTTGAATACTGGTGAAGCCAGGAAAGCTTCCAGTTTGATTGCAAGAAATTAAATAAAAGTTGGGTTCTCATCATAATCCAAACAAGCTGAATTAAAATAAGAAATTATTCTGCAAGCCCCTGCCTGATGTGTGGCACTCTCACATCTCTTTTTCCTCCAGGACTGGAAGTCATTTGTCAGCTCTATCAGCTGGAGGTCATTCAAGTTAGAGAGGACTGTGCCTGGTCAAATCAGCCAAGGGTGTAACCAAATAGCTAATTTTGGGGCCAACCAGTGTAATTTAAAAGTAACTTTCCTCACTGTGGGGCCAATTAGCACTGTTTAGAAGTAGCTTCCCCCTGTCAAACCTGAGATGCTTTGACATGTTTACCATGGTCAGTGCTCGGTCTCAGGTTCCAGTGCTACAGCTGAAAAACATTCAACATAAGAGACACCAAATTCTCATGTTTCAATCCAACATCTCACATCTTTCCTTAAACAAATTTCTAAGCAATGAATGACAGAATGTATTCTCTAAACTACTCAAAAGAAAGCATGAAGAAGAAAAAGAATGAGGGGGCCTTGTGCTATGGTTTTGCAGGAGATAGCCTGCAATAGCTGGCTGAGGGACTGGGGTGGGGGGGGGAGGTTTAGACCACCTGACATGACCTCTCTAATTCATGAGGAAGATGAATTCACTTCATTGTGTGGGGTGTTTGGTTTGGTTTGGTTTTGTGTTTTGGTTCTGTATGTGTCTTTAACATGACTTTGAACACATGAGATGCCCCCACTACCTTTAATGAACATGTGTGACCTGAGTACTCTTACTCATTGGCTCAACAGTACTGACAAAAAGAA
>VWYK01014374.1:14644-24874 GCA_013399775.1 Semnornis frantzii
TTTTCTTCTCTCTCTTTTTTCTATTTTTAATTAAGTAAAGCATGACAACAAAGGTTCTCTAAATGATGTCCCCTATTAAGCAACAGAGGCATTAATTTTGATGCAGTCATTATTTCTACTTCACAGCTTCAATGAAGCAACTTTGCTCTTGCAACAAAGGCTTAAAACTGCTGTCAGTGTTTTGCAGAGCTCCCTGTGGTGAGCTTATGTGTCTGGAGTTGTAAGACAGAGATGTACTTAAGGTATTGCCTTGTTTTAGGAATTCAGATACATCACTGCACAAGGCCAGAAAGGCTTCTATCAGGAGATCTTCTTTCACAGGCTTAGGTCTACAGCAGTCTGTCAGGATTGTTTGTCAGCAGTCTTTAGAATGAGAGGAAATGGCCTCAAGTTGCACCAGGGAGAGGTTCAGATTGGATAGTAGGAAAAAAAATTCTTTACTGTAGGAGTGGTCAGGTGTTGGAAGAGGCTGCTCAGAGAGGTGGTGGAGTCACCATCCCTGGAGGTGTAGACATGGCACTTTGCAACATGGTTTAATGGCTGTGGTGGTGTTGTGTTGACTGTTGGACTTCATGAGCCTAAAGGTCTTTTCCAACCCTAATAATTCAATGACTTGGTAGAGCTGACCACTTTGATTGCAGTTATTGCACACACTTCTCCCAGTGCCTTTAATGTTTCTCTCAGAGGCAAGGCTTTATGAGATACCTCCTGCAGCTTGGCCACCTCCAAAGAAGCACATGAAATCCCTGTTGTCAGCTTCGAGTTTGGAGCCTTACAAATTAATGAAGCCGTCCCAAACAGCATGAAAATATATAATTCAGGAGACACATCCATAACCAGGACAGTTTCCTTTCTTACCAAAGGAATGACAAACTCATTTTCTTGCTGAACAACCTCCACTGAACAGGCTAAATCTATTTGTGAAAAACTTATTCATGGAATCATGGAATCACAGAATCACAGAATAACAGAATCATAGAATCATAGAATCAGAATCACAGAATCATAGAATCATAGAATCAGAATCACAGAATCATAGAATCATAGAATCAGAATCACAGAATCATAGAATCATAGAATCAGAATCACAGAATCATAGAATCATAGAATCAGAATCACAGAATCATAGAATCATAGAATCAGAATCACAGAATCATAGAATCATAGAATCAGAATCACAGAATCATAGAATCATAGAATCAGAATCACAGAATCATAGAATCATAGAATCAGAATCACAGAATCATAGAATCATAGAATCAGAATCACAGAATCATAGAATCATAGAATCAGAATCACAGAATCATAGAATCATAGAATCAGAATCACAGAATCATAGAATCATAGAATCACAGAATCATGGAATCAGAATGGTAAGGTTGGAAGGGACCTCAAAGATCATTGAGTTCAATCTTCCAGGCAAGGCAAGACCCCCTAGGGTAGTTTGCACAGGAACACATCCAGGTAGGTTTTGAAAGTCTCCAGAGAAGTTTCCAGAACCTCTCTGGGCAGCCTGTTCCAGTGCTCTGTCACCCTCACTGTAAAGAATTTTCTCCTCATGTTGAGGTGAAACTTTCTATGTCCCAGTTTGCAACCACTGCTCCTTGTCTTATTGCTGCTGACCATCAAAAAGAGACTGACCCCAGCCACTTGGCACCCACCGCTCAGATATTTGTATATATTGATCAGATCTCCTCTCAGTCTTCTCCAGGCTAAACAGCCCCAGGGCTCTCAGTCTCTCTTTGTATGGGAGATGCTCAAGTCCCCCAAGCATCCTTGTGGCTCTCTGCTGGACTCTCTCCAGCAGGTCCCTGCCTCTCTTGAACTGGGGAGCCAAAACTGGACACAGTATTCCAGGTGTGGTATCAGCAGGGCAGAGCAGAGGGGCAGAAGAACCTCCCTTGCCCTGCTGGCCACACTTTTCCTGATGCACCCCAGGATGCCTTTGGCTCTTGGCCACAAGGGCACATTGCTGGCCCATGCAGAACTTTCTGTCCACCAGGACTCCAAGGTCTTTCTCCACAGAGCTGCACATATTGTTACCTATATAAATGCAAATGCATGTATACATACATTGCACTAAACACCTGAGGAACTCCCAGTCTGTATGAGACTGCTCTTGGTGCCAGGAAAGTAATTAATGGGCATTTGCAATAACTTTCTAAATTACAGTTACAGCAATAATAACATGAACTTGAAAAGGGGCCGTGGTAATATTTTTGACACAGCATGAATCCATTCTTTTCTCTTCATAGCTCTGTAACAAAGTTATTAAGAACAGGCATTAAATCCCCAATAAGCTGAATTGAACTTCAAAAGACACTTAAGGGCTTTGCATAATGGGCCCGAGACTTGGGAGGTCAGAAAGGGCAGACTTCTGCTTCCCAAGAAATACTGATATTTGGACAGTTCCCTGGCTGTGAAGTGGGGAAAAGAAGATGAAGAAAATCTTTCAAAACGAATACTCTGGACTGTATTCTTCTAGCCAAAACTATCAATTGGAAAGAAATGTGACAGATAAACCATTATAAAGTAACATATGTAAATTAAAGTTAATCCCAGTGAGATCAGCAGAAATGGAAAACACAGAACACACATTATTATAAAATATAAAATACATTACACAATCATAGAATGGTAAGGTTGGAAGGGACCTCAAGGATCACCCAGTTCCAACCCCCTGCTATAGGCAGGAACCCCTCCCACTAGCACAACTCACTCAAGGCCTCCTCCAACCTGGCCTTGAACCCCTCCAGGGAGGGAGCAGCCACAACCTCCCTGGGCAACCTGTGCCAGTGTCTCACCACCCTCACTGCAAACAACTTCCTCCTAACATCCACTTTCAATCTCCCCTCTGCCACTTCAAACCCATTGCCCCTTGTCCTGGCATTGCAAGACCTTGTCAATAGTCCCTCCCCAGCCTTCCTGTAGCCCCCTTCAGATCCTGGAAGGCTACTCTAAGGTGTCCTCTAAATCTACCCTCCTCAAGCTTAAATCCATTGCATGATTCACCTAATTCACATGAAAGACCTAGTTTAAAACAAACCAGGCTTGCTCACAGCAAGCTACCCATCCTCCTGTTACTATTTATGCTGCAGTAGTCCCCAGAAGCCCTATGTCCCCACTGGGCCACATGCTGCACAAATACATTTATTTATTTATAGGGCATTAGATTTGCCTGCTCTGGAGTGAAGAGGCAGCGCAGTGATTACTGAGGACACCACATCCAGCCAGGCAGCCAGCCACAGAAAGTCATTTCAGCCTGGGCTTTTGTTTTAAATCAACACCTGCATTTTCGTCTGGAGAAAAGCATTTGTTTCACAATGAGCTGTCACAGCATGTTTGCCTGCTCATAAACCAAAAGCTCTTTGAATCCCATCTCACATCCTTCCCAGTTGCAATGTTGCCAGCCCTGTCTATCCCTTTTATTACTCTCTCTCTCTCTTTTTTTTAAAAATGTTTTGTTTTGTTGCCTTTTTTCCTTGAACAAAACATTCCTGATTAGTCTTGCAGTTACTTGGTAATTCTCCTATCATTTACTGCAGGTGGCCAAGAAGGTCAACAGCATCCTGGCCTGGATCAGACACAGTGTGGCCAGCAGGACTCAGGGAGTGATCATGTGCCTGTACTCAGCACTGGTGAGGTCACTCCATGAGTACTAGGTTCAGATTTGGGCCACTCACTACAAGAAGGTCATAGAAGTGCTGGAGATGTCCAGAGAAGGGCAACAAAGTTGGTGAAGGGTTTGGAGAACAGGTCTGGTGTGGAGCATCTGAAGGAACCAGGGTTGTTTAGTCTGGAGAAAAGAAGGTTGAGGGGAGACCTTAATCTCCCTGAAAGGAGGTTATAGAGAGTTAGGTGTTGGTCTCTTCTCCCCAGTAGCAAGTGACAGGATGAGAGGAAATGGCCTCAGGTTGCACCAGGGGAGGTTTAGTTTGAATATTAAGAAATGCTGTTCTACAGAAAGAATGGTCAGGCATTGGAACAGGCAGTCCAGGGAAGTGATGGATCCACTATCCTTGGAGGTGGTTAAATGATTTTGAGGGATGTGGCTTAGCAGTCATCTCTCACTGTTGGGTTAACAGTTGGACTCGATGGTCTTAAAGGTCTCTTTCAACTGAGACAGTTCTATGACCATAGTGTAGGACATCATGCTCCTGAGAGTCCACACAAAGCCCTGCCTGCTCCTGCCAAGTGGCTGTGAACTCCAGTCTGTTAAACCCCCAAAGACTCCCATGGAGGAGGCCTTCCTTGGATGTAAGCGAGCCCAACACATAGCAAACCACTTCCCACTCCCCACACGAGCCAGTCCTTGCTTTTAGCAGCATAAAACCCAGCAGCAGCATTTGCCTTCCTGCAGCATCTTAAGCCATGTTCCAGAGGAGTTCTACACAAGCAAACCTGTTTCCTTTGGGCACCCTGATGAGGGCAAGTCCTCTGGCAGCTGGGCCATTTCACCTTTCTGCTCCCTGAATTGCTCAGTGGGGAAAAGCACACATTGAAAGAGTGATGTCATGCAAGAACAAGGTTTTGTTAACCTGGGACATCTCTCCTGGGGACCATTATATTGTATGAGGAAGAGTAACTGAGTCATTTTTAGGTATAGGAATGAAAGCATAAAAACTGCCAAGAATTCCTAAGCTTGAGTGCCTGCACTGCACTCATCCCATCCTCTCTTCCCACCACCTGTGAGCTTTCCACTCCACTCAGTAAGAGTCTTTTCCCTGCTTGTTGCATGTGTCTCATCTAAACCTTCCTTTACAGCAAGGTGAAAGAGCCTTCACTGGCTCTGCTTTCTCCCCCCAGCAGCTCTGCCTGGGCAGCTCCAGCAGGGCCCTGAGGGTATGGAAATGAAGAGGGTGTCTTGCAGATGGAGCTGGGGCATGAGGGTATGGATGAGCAGGTGTCATGGAGGCTCTCTGCTGCTCAATAGCATGGGGACATGTGGGCACAAGGATGTCAGTGCCACCATGGAGCACCTTTGCTGAGCATCCCCTAAGTCATCCTCAGCACTTCACAACAGGAGAAGCTTTTTTAAGCTCCTCTTCTCCTTTCAAAGCCTCTTTTCCTGACTGCCAGACTCCACAAACCACACCTGGTTTTGGAGCTGCACAAACAGAATGGGGAAATAAAAAGTTCACCAACTGCCTGGCACCTTTACCAAGACAGGGACTGAGATCCAGCCAGGCTGTCTTTGTTGTCATGCATGTTCTGGGTACTGTAGCACCCAGTAAAACTCCTCTGGAGAGAGGACAGGGTCACAGCTATGTCCTGCCTTGCAGGGCAAGCCCAGGCAGGAGAAGCACTGCCTGCTGCAAAAGTCTTTGTGCTGGCACTGGGGTGTTTCCCGAGGTATCACATCCAGCACAGGGCTACCAGCATCACCTCCTCAAAGGCAACTTCCCCAGCAGCCCTCCATGGGCCAGCTCACAAAGCCCAATGTCTTTAAAGTGCAGCAAGCATTGGCTTTGCTCCCAAACAAAGACTTCCTCTCACCAAAGTTACCCCAGCTGCCCCTCCAAACTGTGAAAGAGCAGGGAAAGAAGATGAAGGCTGAAAGAAGATGCAGAGCTGCAACTCACTCCTCCCACTGCCCTCCTGCCAGCTCAGCCAGCAAGTCAACCCTGTCCTGCCCTCCTGCCAGCTAGTCAACCCTGTCCTGCCCTCCTAGGATGTGCTCACTGCCTTCCCTTCCAAGCCTTTCAAATCATCAAGGCCTCTAAGAGAGTGAGCACCAGCCAGCAACCCCACACCTCCGTGTCCACTAAACCATGCCCAAAGTCCCACGTCCACGAGTGCTTTGAACACCTCCAGGACAGTGAAGCTGGCACTTTCCTGGGCAGCCTGCTGCAATGTCTGGCCACTCTTTATGATGTTTTTCAAAACATCCAACCTAAACCTCCCCTGGAGCAACTGAAGGCCCTCTCCTCTTATCCTGTCCCTCGTTACTAGGAAGAAGAGACCAACATCCTCCTCATTCCAGCCTTCTTACAGGGACTTGTAGGGAGCCAGAAGGTCTCAGCCTGCTTTTCTCCAGACTAAACAACCTCAGTTCCCTCAGCTGCTCATCACCAGATCTGTTCTCCAGACCTTTCACCAGCTTCATTGCCCTTCTCTAGGCATTCTCCAGCAGCTCAGTGTAGTGAGGGACCCAAAACTGAACACCAGTGCTGAGTAGAGGCACAATCACTTCCCTGGTCCTGCTGACCACACTGTTCCTGATCCAGGCCAGGATGCTGTTGGTCTTCTTGTCCACTTGGCCACACTGTTCCTGATCCAGGCCAGGATGCTGTTGGTCTTCTTGTCCACTTGGCCACACTGTTCCTGATCCAGGCCAGGATGCTGTTGGTCTTCTTGTCCACTTGGCCACACTGTTCCTGATCCAGGCCAGGATGCTGTTGGTCTTCTTGTCCACTTGGCCACACTGTTCCTGATCCAGGCCAGGATGCTGTTGGTCTTCTTGTCCACTTGGCCACACTGTTCCTGATCCAGGCCAGGATGCTGTTGGTCTTCTTGTCCACTTGGCCACACTGTTCCTGATCCAGGCCAGGATGCTGTTGGTCTTCTTGTCCACTTGGCCACACTGTTCCTGATCCAGGCCAGGATGCTGTTGGTCTTCTTGTCCACTTGGCCACACTGTTCCTGATCCAGGCCAGGATGCTGTTGGTCTTCTTGTCCACTTGGCCACACTGTTCCTGATCCAGGCCAGGATGCTGTTGGTCTTCTTGTCCACTTGGCCACACTGTTCCTGATCCAGGCCAGGATGCTGTTGGTCTTCTTGTCCACTTGGCCACACTGTTCCTGATCCAGACCAGAATGCTGTTGGTCTTCTTGTCCACCTGGCCACACACTGGCTCATCTTCAGCCAGCTGTCAACCAACACCCTAGGTCTTTCTCTACTGGGCAGCTTTCCATCTACTCTGCCCCAACCCTGCAGCATTGTGTGGTCCTTGTTGAACTTCATACCACTGACATGGGGGTGCCAAACATGGCCAAAGCTTTGAAACTCCTCCTCTCTGTAGGTAAGAAAAACCCAACAGGGTTCTTTTTTCTTTTAATCTTGGCTGTGCCAGCTCACAGCAGACGAGTTTTAACATGGAAGAAAGCAAACAAAAATGGAGATACATCTGAGAAGAGTTCTCAGCTGGATGTCTTTTAGACCCTGATAGCCATTTCTACTCCGCCACACACCTATTTTACACAGCTGATAGTATCAGCCAGTAGTGTGTCATTCCCACAGTGGGGTTGACCCAAGAAACTAAATAATTTATTTGCTCTGAATTGTGGCTGAATATAACCATTGGATGTCAGATTAACTTAAAAAAAAACCAACCAACAAACCAACCAAAAAAACCCAAAACAACCAAACAACCCTAAACCAACCCCCCCCCCCCCCCCCAAAAAAAAAAAAAAAAAAACCAAAAAGGAAAATTCTTTACTTTCAACTACATATGCTGAGGCTCCATGGGACTGAAAGTACCAGAGTGGGGTGTTTTTTTGCTACTTGATGAAAGAGATCAACAGGCAAAAAGATCATTTTTAAGCTGTCTTGAAAGCCAAACTTGAAAGAAATACTCTGTAACCGGAGGGGAAGGTGGTAGGGTGGGATAGGATTTTCTTCTCCTATTTATCAAAAACACACCTTGGGCACTGTTCTAATCTGATTTAAGCAGCACGTGAGGTGTACTTGTTACATGGGAAAATTGCCTCAGTGCTTTCACTGACACGGTTTGCACCCAGCCTGTAAAAGTTACTTTACACACAGAGGACTCTCCAGCATGCAGAGGTGAAGAAAGGGAGAAGGAAGATGAATCCAAGAAGCAAAAAGGGAACAGCTCAGGGAAAACCTTCTGAAAACTAGCAGAAGGTGTCTTGAGGCTTAGTGAGCAAGGGCATCTTGCTCTCAAAAGCTGCAAGGCAGTGGCAACCAAGAAAGGTGGGACCACTGGTAGAGGGGAAGGGAGAAACCAGAGGGGTTTGAAAGGTCTTGGAGCCATGCCATAAAGCTGAGCAAATTACAGTTGGTAAAACAACGTGGGAAACAGCCACCTGCTCCTGAGTGTGCTGAGTTGTGCTGCTGCTCCTCAGCGTGCTGAGTTGTGCTGCTGCTCTTGAGTGTGCTGAGTTGTGCTGCTGCTCTTGAGTGTGCTGAGTTGTGCTGCTGCTCCTCAGTGTGCTGAATTGTGCTGCTCCTGAGTGTGTAGAAGTCCAGCAGGCACCTACTCTTTGGTGCACTGACTGCTGCCTCTCCATTTCCCCCCTTTCCTTCCAGTGCTTTTTTCCTCTCCTCTTGGTTTGCTTCTTTATGCTGCCACTTGACCTCCTGTGCAGCGAGCGTAAACCTGCTCCTGCAATCTGGAGCAGCACTCTCCATCCACTCTGCAGAAGGATAAATTATTTAGCAGCATTCCAGAGAGCAGCAATCAGGCCAACACCATCCACCCTCTCACCGAGGTGCTGCTCTTTTGCTCTTGTCTTGTTCACTCCATCTCCAGTGGCCCCATGACTGGAAGCATAGGGTTAGTGTTTTATATGGAAACTATAACACTACTTATTCCCTCCTTGAGAAGCCAGAAATGCAGCAACAGCCATTTCTTTCACAGAATTACTGCACTTCTGTTTATCACCCTGTCTGGAACCAAGGAATTTCAAAAGCACATAAAATAATGGAAAAGTTAACTGCTGGAGAGTTAAAAAAAACCCCAAACCCAACACAAGCCTTCCTGTCCCCAAAAGAAGTCCCACTGATTTGAGTTGTCTTTACAAGTAAAATCTACCTTGTGTTTCAAATCAGCTCATCCACCTTGTGGTCCCATCTGGCCTTTACTTTTCATTGAAGCCATCAGAGTTTGGTGGCAGAGCTGTGAGCAGTCCCATAAATCCTACAGTTCTGCAGCTCGTCCCTATGGATCCATCTGGTTCCTTTGCCAGAACTGAAACCAAGCTCAGCTGCTACAGCAGGAATCATAGAATTGTTTCAACTGGAAAAGACCTCCAAGATCACAGAGTCCAACTGTGATGGTTTGGGAGTTCTCCACCCCCACACACACTATGAAAATCCCCCAGACTAGACTCAGCCAGCTGGAAGTTAAGGACTGAAGCTCTGTTTACAGCTCAGCACAATGTACAAGCAGAGATATACACAACAGACAGGAATAGTTACAGACATAGACAAGTTAAAGGTAATACAGAAACACAATTCCCCTCCCAGAAATCAGAGTCCCCAGAAGGGGCTCCCNCACCTCCCTGGACAGCCTATTTTAATGCCTCACCACTCTCTCCATAAAGAAATTTTTCCTAACATCCAAACTGAACCTCTCCTGGTCCAATTTCAGGCCAGTTTTTCTCATCCTACCACTTGTTACTAGGGTGAAGAGACCAATCCCCACCTCACTGCAACCTTCTCATTTTCTCCAGATTAAACAACCCTAACTCCCTCAGCAGCCTCACCAGCCCAGTTCTCCAGACCTTTAATCAGCTTTGTTGCCCTTCTTTGGACCTACCCCAGCCCCTCAATGTCTTTCTTGTCCTACTCGAGGTGTGGCCTCACCAGTGCTGAGTACAGGAGGAACAATTTGTTCACTTCCCTAACCCTGCTGGCCACACTATTGCTGATCTAGGCCAGGATGCTGTTGGACTGGTCTGTGGGATAAAATTCCTTGGTGACCAGAAAACACTTTTTGATACAGTAGTGAGGTGAAAGAGCAGAAACAGCCCAGACCTTGTACCAGAACTGCAGCTCTGCAAAGCGCGATCGGAGTTTCTGAAATCTGTTCTGCATAGTTAGAGCTTGAACTGATTTTAGCTCAGCTTCTCCCATGGGGGCATCTCTGCTTTATTTTAAAGATTCCTGATGGGTAACAGCCTCACCACTGCCCTGGTTTCTTTATTACTCAGTGACTATTGGAAACCTTTTTTGTTTCCACAAAAATAGAAGCAGTGTTTGCTAAGTGTGATACCTGGAGACCAAAGGTGAGACTCAGCACTCAATGGGTCTTCATGGAGTTCTGCTCTCAGTCTTATCCACGCCATCAGCAACATTCCTACTCAGGAGTGATGGGTGAAAGGAATGAAGGGCATGAGAAAAAGCCTTTATAAAGAATAAAACAAACAGACCCAAGTTTTGCTCTTGCACATGACCTCCAGCATGCCAGGGGAAAAAGAAAAAAAAAAAAGTCTAAAAGTCTCCTCCAGACATACTCAGACTGGTATGAAAAGCTCAAGATGAGG
>VWYK01014375.1:0-23791 GCA_013399775.1 Semnornis frantzii
CTTTCAAGACCAATCTGGATGTGATCATGTGTGACCTCAGCAATCCTGCTTTGGCAGGGAGGTGGGTCTCAATGATACAAACAGGTTGCCCAGGGAGGTTGTGGCTGCTCCCTCCCTGCAGGTTTTCAAGGCCAGGTTGGATGAGGCCTTGAGTAACCTGTACTAGGGGAGGTGTCCCTGCCTATGGCAGGGGGGTGGAACTGGATGATCCTTGAGGTCCCTTCCAACCTTACCATTCTATGATTCTATGATTCTATATTTGGAGGTCACTTCCAACCTCCACCATTCTATGATTATATGATCCTATGTTTCTATGACTTCAGAAGTCTCCCACTAAATACTGGAGTGTGTCACACGGTGGTGGCTTTCATGATGTGCCAGGACTTTCAGTGTTGTAAGCCTTTTGTCTCTGTTTCTTCTATAGACCACACCTTCTCCCAGGCCCACCATGATCTGCCAACTCACCAACCTGCTTCAAGGTCCTCCACAGCTCCAGAGACAGGAGCTGGATATGGGGAAGTTAGATTGCTCCTCATCTAGTGCTGGACTGAGTGGGCTCTAGGCAGTAACTCCACATATCCTTTCTTCTGTGGCACTGAGGAATCAGCTCATGGAAATCTGAGAGTTGGTTGTATGGGCTGTACATCAACATAGTACCAGTACCACCAGTATAAACCCATATAGAAAAGCAGGTCCATGGGCAACTATGGTGAGAAAAGAAAGTGAGCAGCACCATCCTCCTGGATATAGCAGAGTAGCCGAGAGCCATGGTGATACACACAGGACCAAGGAATAACACAATCATTTTATCACCATGTGCCTAGAAGCAGAATTATTCCCATTTCCCCTAGCAAAACAGTGGCAGCAATGAGAACAAGCCAGTGAGAACAGGGAGGGGAAACGAATTAGGCTGCAAATATCCTCTTCATGAAAATAATCTCACAGGTTGTTAGTCACACAGGGCTGGCTTCACCCCTCTAATTTTCTCCTGTACGTGGGCTTTCCTGTTCCTCTCCTCACCTTAGCAGCTTAGTGCCTGCACCATGTGCAGAGGCATCACAATTAAGCAAAGTGGCTGGATGTCATGATATAAGGGACTACATCTCTGCCTCGGCAGCACAGAAAGCTAGCAAAGAGCCGAGATTAAACACCAGGTTAATTAGTACATTTAATTAGCTCCCAGTTATTAAATCCTTTCAGACCATTAGATGAAATGCTCCAAGTACAAAACACTCCTTAGAAATGCTATTACTTTGCCCCTGTTCTCTCTCCAGGTGGGTGCAGGGCTGGGAAGCTCTAGCTTTCCTTCTGCAGAATCCTGCACAAGAGGAGTCCGTCCCAGCCTCAACAGCCCAGCATGAGTCCCTGAGATTACTCTTTTGAGTTTTCAAGCTTGCCAATTTGAAAATTCACAGTTCTTCTGAGAGGGGAAGAGGCAGCACCCTGCTAACATGGGTAGCCATAAGAGGAAAAAACAGGGAGAATCGCAGAACCACAGAATGGTTTTGGTTGGAAGGGACCTGCAAAGGTCTAACTCCCTTAAAGTAAACAGAGACATCTTCAACTACAGTAGGTTGCTCACAGTCCCATCGAAGCTGAGGTGGAATGTTTCCAGGGATGGTGGATCTACTACTTCTCTGAGCAGCTCGTTCCACTGTTTCACCACCCTCAGTCAAAACAATTATTCCTTCTGTCTAGTCTGAATTTGACCTCATGTAGTTTGAAATCATCACCCTTTGTCCTGTCACAACAGATTCTGCTAAAAAGATTGTCCCTATCTTTCTAATAGATCCCTTTTAAGTACTGGAAGGCCATCACAAAATCACAGAAACTTAGAGGTTGGAAGGGACCTCCAGAGATCGTCCAGTCCAACCGCCCTGCCAAGGCAAGATCCCTTAGGTTAGTTCACACAGGAATGCATTCAGGTGAGTTTTGAAAGTCTCCAGAGAAGGAGACTCCACAACCTCTCTGGACAGCCTGTTCCAGTGCTCTGTCACCCTTACGGGAAAGAATTTTCTCCTCACGCTGAAGTGAAACCTTCTATGTTCCAGTTTGTAGCTATTGTTCCTTGTACTGTGCATCACCCAAAAGAGATTTGCCCCATCCACTTGACACCCACCCCTCGGATACTTGTACGCACACATAAGATCTCCTCTCAGTTTTCTCTTCTCCAGACTAAACAGCCCCAGGTTTCTCAGTCNTGGTTGGGGCCTCCAGAGGCTGTGCTTAGGCCTCTTGGACGGTAGAGGCATGAGGGGGGGAGGATTGGAGCACTGGGGATGATAGATTTAGTTTTGGGTTGGGGGAAAATTCAAGGGGGCTCACTTATGGATTCTGTATCTGCTTTGTAATTTCTATCTGTAACTCTCTCCAAATATAATTCTGGGTTTTTTTTCTCCAATTCATTTGAGAGCTTCACTCTGTCAGCTCTTTAAACCCATGACACCCACTCATCCTCATGGCTCTCCTCTGGACTCTCTCCAGCAGCTCCCTGTCTCTCTTGAACTGGGGAGCCCAAAATTGGACACAGTATTCCAGGTGTGGTCTCACCAGGGTAGAGGGGGAGAAGAACCTCTCTAGACCTCCCTTTCCCAGGCTGAACAGCCCCAGCTCTCTCAGCCTGTCCTCACAGCAAAGAGGTTCCAGCACTTGGATCATTTTTGTGGTGTACCTGTGGGTACCTGCTTATCACTTTGGGAGGGGACATAATGGCCCAAGCCTTTGTTTTCCTGCCGCCCTTGCTTCCCCCATCAGCAGAAGGGTGGGGCAAGCCAGGACATCTAATAGGCCCTATTAGCCTTCCAGGACACCTACTCAAAGCATTTATCATTTGGATAATGCAGGGCCCTAACAACACCAGTGCAAAAAGTTCTGGCTGCAGGCAGGTTGGAGAACCACACACTGTTCACTGGGAAACTGATGTTTGGGACTCAGAAAGGGCATTTTAACATTTTCAGCACCAAGCCTTCTTTTCCCTTGTTGGAACACTGGAGAAGGAAATCAAATCGTCCTGATGTTGGTAACCTAAACCCAGAAGCTGAGAATTCAGAGGCAAAGGGCTGCAGTGGATGTGGCTTGCTTAAGGAAATTTGCATAGCTAAAATAATAGTGCAGGATGAAGCTGAGGTATGTTCCTTGTTGTACCATGAAAAATATCACAAGACAATGACTTACCAGTACTTGTTTGTGATTGTGACAATCTTAAATTATTAGATTAGATTATTTTAAATTATTAGAAAGGAGAAAGAAAAGGCTAGGGTAAGATGCTGTTACTCAGAAAACAACATTTTGAGAGCAAGACTGCAGCTTTCTGGGAAGATAATATTCTTTCTTTTCTCCTCTACACAAAAGAATGGTATTTAATCCTTCCATAAGTAAGTATGAATGTATTTGCTTCTGGAGTCTACAAAATATGTCTGCAACAAAGCAATGTGGAGACATTTGGGAATGCAGTAGCTCATTTGATACTTGCAAGAAACCATAACCGTAGCCTAGGACTGTGTCTCTGAGGACTGGGCTGACCTTTCAGCAGCTGATGATAGTTCTAAAATGGCTTCTCATCACTGAAAGCCCAATCTAACTTCAGTTAAAATAAATTAAAAGCTATCACTGGCTCCTACAGATATTGGATTAGATCATATTAAACCCACTTGAATGCTGGGAACCCAAGGAAATTGTCATGGTAAATCTAAGTTCTAGTGAAGCCTTACAGGCTTTAAAACACCTCTCTGCAGCCCCATTAAGAATGAGTTTCTACTTAGCTCATGAATAATTTGCCTTTCTTTTTCTTCCAATAGATGACAAGTACCACCATGATGATGCCAAAGCCCAGCACAAAGCCCAGAGTTACAATCACCTTCTTGCTCACAGCAGATCCAGATGTTTCTGTTGAGAGAGTACTCCAGACAGTAAAGGCCACAGATAAATACTCCTTCTTCCCCAAAATACCTTTCCTGCTGTCCCTATAGACCTAGCAGCAGCTTTCTTTAAGACTTTCTGATCTCCCCATTTCCAGCTGCTCACACCAGGTGATGGTAATTGGCACTGGTGGGGTGACATGTTCCACCTGGCAAGCACAAATAACCCCTTGCTTAGGTATGACTTCAAAAGTGTCCAGGATCTGGAAAGACTAATCTCCATTTAGGAGGATATCCTCAGACGCAATTTTGTCCATCTCCTCCTGCCTGTACTTGAACCACTTGATCTCCATTACAGAAGCATAAAACCTTGTTGCAGAACAGAGCAGCTACTTAAGATAACCCCACAGCTGTTTGCCTGAGAGAGATTTTCACTGTGCATTCAACTGCAAGAGATAAATGAAGTGATGGAGACCACTGGCCAAGCCTCAGGAATCACACCTAGCAACAGGACCTGCAAATATCAAATGTATTTCTCTTTTCAAACCCATTTCTCAACATACCTTTTGGTCCTGACTCACTACCTTCAACATGACCTCTCATTACAAGTCTTGTAGCCACATTCATCTTTAATCATAGATTCATCAAATGGTTTGAGTTGGAAGAGACCTTAAAAATCATCTGTCATCTAGTTCCTCATTCTTTCTTCCCCATCATGGAAGGTGAACTCTGCTTCTACCACAAACACCTAGTAGAAGCACCTCTCAGGTTGGTCCAGTGCTCCAGGAATTGGCAGGAAGACAGGTGTACTTGTTAGGCTTGGGAGTCCTGTCCTGCACTTTTCTACAAGGCTCCGGCAAGCCACTTCCTCCTGTCTTATGCTCATAATAAAGATCCTTACTGCTCTGGTCCATGGCATTCCTTCTCTCCATGCTCTACTGAACTCAGACCTGGCTCCCATTATCCACTGAGCTCCTCTGACATCCAGTGTCTGCCAGGGAGGTGGCAGAGGTGAGTAAATGTGGTCCCAGGTTTCCCCATTCTGCCCTTCTCCTCTCCAAAGACTTCCCCATCTCAAATCCAGACACCTTACTTAGTGAGTGCCATTCATGTAGTGACATTTCTATTTTCACCACAGCAGGAAATGCTCTCAGCGGAGACACATGGAACGAGGTCATGTTGGACATCTTGCTGCTGCATTCCTTTGTGTTTGAATATCTGCGATCTCTCTGCTCATCAAGAGGGGCTGTATGAAGAGCCATATTGTTCCTCATCCATGTCATCATGAACAGAGCCAGAAACCAGGAGGTTTTGACCCCAGGGAGGCTGGGGGGAAAAAACAGTTTTAAGAAAGAAGACTGCTAACAACTGTATCTCAGGTCAAAGTAGGAAGCTCTGAATGGAAGAAGTTGAGGAAGTAGCCAAATACTGTCCAGGCAACTGGACAGTGACCCACCAAGTATTAGCATGGGGCAACAACCACTGTTAACTAGGTAGGAAATTGTTCAGTTCTTGCCTTGCCCTAGAATCTTTTCTGCAGGAAGGCAGAATAAGAGTTTCACCAGCAGACACCACAAAGGAGTGCTATCAGAGTAGAACAGCCAACAAAGAAGCTCAGATACTGCTGTGCAGCTCTCAGGGCTCCATCCTTGGTGTGTTCTCTCTGGGCTGGATCCTCCCTGGGACACAGGAGTTATTTCAGAGGACTGTGAATACAGCCTAGCCCTATGAAACTGTTCCCATCATGAAATCTAAAGTCAACCAAGCCAAGTCATGTGTTANGTTGAGACAGAAAGAATGAAATATCTAAACTGGTGGGTCACTTAGGGAAAATCAACTTTATTTCCTGAGAGGAATGTGTTACATGTTGTGTCTCACTTCAGTAGAAAGTTGCTGTCGTGAAGCAAAGAAATATAAATTATTTGCTTTGGAATAAAGACAAATGTCCTTCATTTCAGGTTACCAAGATATCACTGAAAACAAAGGTCAGCACGTTCTAATCACAATATCTCCACTCCTACATCTAAGACACAGCAGGATGCTGACTATCTTGTGCATCTAAGTTTCAAACTAGAACCTTTAAGGACACCAAAGGGCATTCACTGACACGGTGAGAAGACTTCATGACTGTGGGGAGTCTGACAGATTGAAGAGCTGCATGTTATCCCCCAGTTAACAAGGATTAATCTGCCTTACTCGTCCTCCTTTTGGGAGGACATGCTCATGCCCTGCATGCATAGTCCTTTATCTGCACAGAAGGCACCCTGTTGAGCTTCAGGTAGAAGGTACAAGTTGATGTCCTGGCACAGTAGTCAAAGGACTTTTCTGGGGATGCTCAGGACTCCAGATCAGAGGTCCACGAACGGTGGACACTGCTGATGATAAAAGCCCTCTCTTGAAAGAGCCTTTAATATCAGAAAGAGATGCCACTGCTGGGAACATATCTTCAGGGCTCTCAAAAGGAGAGATGGAAAAAAATTCCACAGGTCCAGCTCTGAAGAGAGAGTTTTTGTATGACAGCAGCTTGAATTCCAAAGTGTGTGGACAAGCCAGGTTTATATCAGCAGACAATAGACAGAGGAGAGTTGTCTTGGAGGAGGAAATATTTGATTTCTTGCTTTGTACTGCTCCCACCCTGTGCCTTGCCTAATCTGAGTGCCAGATTAGAAATGCCTCCAGAATCTCCAAGGCCTGATCTGGAGGATCTGAGGCTAAGTGCTTCAGTATCAGAATGAAACAAGAACAAACCACTTCAAAAGCAGACATTTGTGGAGCTTATTCTCCTCCACTGGCTAGACAGGACAAAATGAAGGAACAGAGAACAGGGAGCATGGGTGAGGAAGCTTCATCTGGAAACAATCTGGAGCTAAAGCACCAGGCTGAAACATCCATAAAGGAAGCATTTCTGAACACTTATGCCAGATGAAGGCTGGGCATTGCTGTATGGATGGTGCCAAAGAGGTGATGCCCTGCAAGCATAAGACTGATTTTCCACTCCCACCCAAAACTTGACACTGCCTGTTTAGAAGCCCCTTCCCACCACTGCTCCATGCTTTCTCCATAGCCCTTACACAACCAGCTGGGAATGCAGGTAAATTATTATTTCCCACCATCCTTTATACTCTGACCACCACCTTCCCCCCTCCCAGTCCAGATTTATATTACTAGTTTAATCCACAAGCAGCACCAGTGCCCTCTGGAGAGCTTTCAGAAGAGCTCTGCTCTGCTGAGAATAAAACAAAACACACATCCAGACACTGTCATATCTTTGTAGACACCTGAAACAACTCCAAAACACCCAGTTCATGTATCAGAGAAGGAACAGAGCTATGAGCTAAGCTCCAGAACTGCATGGGCCCATATGGAGCTATTCAAACAGCCTTAGATCTGGAGTCATCATTCGGGCTATTGTTCATGATCCTGCTAGCCGAGGACAGCATCCAGCAATGGAAAGAGGATGGTCAGCTCGGTTGGGAACGAATCAATGTTTGTTGGAGAATTTGGAACACAATAATCCCTGCCTGTTCCTCTGCCATCTTAAAATACTGATGTAGACTGTGCCTATCAGCACACAAACAGTGCCTGCAGTCCAGGAGGATGGAATGACTCACAGCAACATAAGTCTCAGCAGCATCGGCCTCAGGTAAGGAACTCAGAAAAGGGAGTATGGAGCAGGTCATGAGGAGCAGCAGCTGATGTACAGCTGAGCTCTAAGGGCAAAAAAACATGTGAGAGACTATGAGCTTTGCACTCTGCTAGTGCTTCACCAGAATTTTCTTTTGACAGACCGAATTCCTGTCCTCTCCTTTTGGTCTTTAGATGGAAGACTATTAAGTCAGATGGGAAGAGCTTGAGTCCAGTTCTAGAAGTTTGAGGAGAGGACTCTCCTGGGTCACCCCTTCCCTCCAGTACCCACAGATAGCCCTGGAGCAGACAAGTCTGAGGGGAAGAACCTTGTCCTTTCCTGGCACATTTAGACACTGTCATTCCTGTTACTCCCAAATTATTCCCTAAATTAATTGTTTATCTGTCCTGGAGAGGGTTTTATGAGTAAAATTGCCCTGGAAGAAAACATTCTGGGCAGTATGGGCTGAACAAGAGAGGGAAAACCTATAGCTGAGAGCAGTAATAAGTGCACCATCTGTGACTGGGCAGAGAACACACCCAACGTGCACTGAACAGTCATTACACACTCGTTTAATTCTGAACAACAGAGCCCTAATTCCCTACCAGTTTACATCCTGTATCTCTGCCTGACACTGCAGCAGTACCAGCTCCTTCCTGCTCTGTGACTCGCTAAGAAGCCACATCACAGCGCTGTGCCAGCACACAGCAAGGCTCAGTGCTGGCCCTTACAGGAGGGGATGGTGACCGACATTAAAACAAAACTAATCTTGCTCACTAAGGAGCACCAAGGCCTGTGTGTCCCTGTTTTTCCACCAAGAACCGAGGCAATAACCTGCCTGTGTCCAAGTGATCTGCCCAGTTCCTTGCAGTGGTATGGAGGATGGACACTGGAAAAGCTGCCCTTGTTAGCTGAGGATGCATTTCTAGCCCAGTTTTTATCTCCCCTCCCTGCAATCTCCTGCCCTTCCTCTCAACGTCTTTCTCATCCACCTGGTAACAGCGGTGCCCCTATTCTGCAGTTCTAATTCTTTGGGATGGCCTTTCAAGGCATCTTGGAGCTCAGGTCTAGACTAAGAGTCACAGGTGAGGACATGGTCTTACTGGGAGCAAAGGCAGAGGTGAAGGAAAGCCCTAGCAAGCAGCACGGGGACTTCAGGGACAAGAAGCTTTTCATGCACAGATGAAAAAGACCACGAGGGAAAAGTCAGAACCAGGCATCTGCAAAGCTTTCCACTTCTTTCTCATGAGCCCAGTTTTTTTTCTTCTAAATGAGGTTTCTGGCCAGCAATTATTTTCTTAAGTGAGGCTTTGAATTGAGGCAGGGATTTGTCTCCCTACAAGCAGTGTCACAACCAAAGCTGCCTCCCAGCACCTTCTGGCCCTGGGGCATCACACTGCTGCCGTCTCTTGTTTCACCCACCCTTCTCCAAAGATCAATGCACAGGAATATGACAACCTCTGACCACAAGCACAGCAGGCATGTTCAGTTGCTGCCTTCCCACAGTGTGACTGAGCAAAAGAGGGATGCACATGGACCAGGCACAGGGTAGAGTAGAGTAACAAAGTCCAGGCAGTGTGGGGAAGCAGCACTGGCTTTACCCCTTTCTCATAGAATCATAGCATGGCTTTGTCTGTAAAGAACCTTTAAAGATCATCAGATTCCAACGCTCCACCCGTGGGCAGGGACATCTTCCACTAGACCAGATTGCTCAAAGCCCCATCCAACTTGGCCTTGAACACTTACAGAGAGGAAGCATCCAGAGTTTCTCTGGGTAACTTGTTCCACTACCTTACCACCCCCACAGTAAACAGTTTCTTCCTTGCATCCAACCTAAAACTAACCTTTTACAGTTTGAAACTGTTGTCTCTTACCCTGTCACTTCAGGCCTTAGTAAAAGGCATTACAGCCCTGAGAATACTAGTGGGAGGACAATGAGGGGAGAAGACACCCTCCTCAGCTGCAATGCAGTCTAGGGTCAGTGTGCTGAGAATTTCAGGGACCATCTGTCTCCCTCTTGTCCTCCTGGGTCTCTCCCTGGGGTGAAATGCGCTGTATAAGTCCATGCTTTTCCTAATCAGGTACTCAGGACTTGGTTCTGCTATGCAACCCTTGCTGGAGGACAGGACTCTTCTCCATTACTCAGCCCCTCCCCTCTTCTGAGTGGAAGGTGAGAAGTATCCATCAAGAAGGCAAGTGTCTCCAGACTGGTGGCGAAGGATTTGGGGGTACTGGTTTTGCAAAACATTGGACACAGGCCAGCAATGTGCTGTTGCAGCCCAGAATGCCTACTGTATCCTGGGTTGCAAAAAAAGGAGCGTCACCAGATCAAGGGAGGAGATTGTGCCCCTCTGCTCTGGTGAGACTCCCACCTGCAGTACTCTGGAGTCCTCAGCACAGGAAATACATGGACACCTTGGAAGAAATACAGAGGAAGTCACAAAAATAATCAAGAGGCTGGAACACTTCTGCTGCAGAGACAGGCTGAGAGAGTTTGGGTTGTTCAGCCTAGAGAATCACCGAATCACAGAATATTAGGGGCTGGAAGGGACTTTGAAAGGTCATTCTGTCCAACCCCCCTGCCACAGCATGATCACCTAGACCAGATCACACAGAAACGTGTCCAGGCAGATTTTGAATATCTCCAGAGAGGGAGACTCCACAGCTCCCCTGGGCAGCCTGTTCCAGTGTTCTGTCACCCTCACAAGGAAAAAATTCTTCCTCATGTTTCCATGAAACTTCCTATGCCTCAACTTCCACACATTGCCTAGAGAAGTTGTGGATGTCTCACGCCCGGAAGAGTTCAAGTGCTAAAGGCTGATGTGTTGGCACAACTAGTTTAGTGGAAGGTGTTCCTGGCATGCTAGAACCAGATGATCTTTAAGGTCCTTCCAACCCAAACCACTCTATGGGATTCTATGAGAAATGGGTACTGTCAGCACCACTTCCCCACACGGCTTGGACTTTGCTTATCTATGACAGCTCTGCAAGGTTCTCGAAAGTGAAATACTCCTTACACCCTCCACGGGGATCCGTTTATCGCCCTGCCATGAGCATACCATCCCGATTTACCCTGCTCGGTGCAATCGCCTCCCTCCAACCCAATCCAAGAACCCCATTTCCCAGAGGTCCTTGCGCCGAGCCGGTGGGAAGGACGAGCCTTAGGGCGGGGCGCTCTCCCCTTCCCATTGGCTGGCTGGGGCAGCCCCTGGCGGCCATTGGATCGGGAGCTCACGTGAGGCGGCGGGAGGCGCGTTGACTCACGGAAGTCGTGTGTGAGCGGGCCGGGCCGGAGCGGACGGCGTGTTCGGTGCGGGCTGCTGCGGGGAGCAGACCTGCTAGGCCTCCGGCATGCTGGGTTCTTGGGGCGGGTGGCAGGCCCTCCGCCGCTACGCTTCTCTGCCTCAGGCGGTGCGGCTGCGGGTCAGCGAGGCTCTGGGGGCCCGAGAGTCCGCTGGCGAGGTTAAAGTGCAGGTGTGTTGGGGGAGGTCGGGATTTACCTGATAATTATCCACTCAGAGCCTTACCGGAAAGGAGAGGAGCAGGAGTGGCGTGGCCCACCGCGGTTGCACTGGCTTTGCTTCAGGGAAAAAAGCTAGAACCACTGCATCTCGTGTTACTGAACTTACGGTTCTCCTTTACTGCCTGCAGAGCCAACGTTGTCTATTTGTTCAGATTGCTGTTGACAGACCACATAACAAAGCTTTGAAGTTACTCAGGGAAAGGCTGGCACTGCGATAGGCTTTGCTTAAACAGGCACTGTGCAGTTTTGGTTTAATCGCCTCTATTTTGGAAGCGTGAACCATTGCCTCTGTGCCGATGATTTTAAATAGTTGCTTTGTGTCTTGTTCCTTGTCTAGGCTTATAGCGGAAAACAATAGCTGTGTCTGGCTCCAGGTGTGACACAAGGTCGACTGGGATAAATAAGTTTTTATCAGTGGAGCTTTTTCCTCGGTACGGGGTTGTGTGTCCCTCTGTTTTCTAGTGTTTCTGACTGATGGGGTAATGGTTGCAGATGTGTATTTCCTGTTTTAGTGCTAGGATTGTGCTAGAACTGTGCAACTGTCACTATTTGTGGATGAATCTGTAAAGGACCGCGGTACTTGGTAACAGTTCTAAATTTAACTGAAGAGGGCAGATTTATAGGTAAGAAATTATTTGCTATGAGGATGGTGAGGCAGTGGAACAGTTTGCTCAGATAAATGATAGGTGCCTCCTCCTTGGAAGTGTTGAGGACCAGGTAGAATGGAGAGAGGAGCAACTAATCTGAGGAAAGATGTCACTGCCCACAGCAGGAGATTTGGATTAGGTGGTTTTTGAAAGTGCTTTCCATTGATTCTGCTGACCCAAAAAAACGATTTATAGCACACTGGTATTCCTGCACACACAGAGATGAAGCCTAATAGGGTAGGAAGAAGGTCATGAAGTAGAGGTGCTGTAATAATACAAGATGGAATAAACCGATGCTCAAGTTGGCAGTACTGCTTTTTGCCCCAGGTCTTTGCTGCTTCGTTGCTTTTCCTCTGTGCTGGCAAAATTACATTTTGTGTTAAACTGGACTGCAAAACTGATCTGGCTTAAACCCAACTTTATTATGGCCAGATTAGTGGCATGTGCAGTGTGGTCTGAGTCAGAATTGTCACTACACTTTACTTCTAGTAGGGTGTGAATTGCTCAAAACATTGCTACCACAGCCTCTGTTGCTCCAGTACAAGCCTGGGGGTATGCTCTTACTTCTTACTTCAGAGTGCAAGGCTTACATCCTTACTTAACAGATTCTAGAAGAACCTAATGAGGTAGAAAAAAAATCTCTTTGAGAATGTTTCTTTGTTCAGGGACTTTGTGCCTTTCATTAAGGAGTGGTTATGAGGAAAGAAACTTAAGAAAAACGTCTTCCATTAGACATTAAATATGATTTATCAGGTCTAACATGTATGGGGTGTTGTGGGGATTTACAAATGATAAGCACAGCTTCAGGTGTGTTATTTTATGAAATGCCTTTTAAACATCTGTTGCTTTAGCTCTAGAAATAGGGGATTACTCAAATGATCAGATCATAGTTTTAGACTCCTTCACAGAATGGTGGGGATTGGAAGGGACCTTTGGAAATCATCTAGTCCTTTCACTAGTTCTTGCCTCAAGTGTAACACACTGCAGAGATTGTTTAGATAAATGCTCGTCAGAAGTTGTGCAGCTGGAACAAAAACTGAAGTTCTATTAATCTCTAAGTTCATGGCTTTAAAATCTTCCATAGTTCTTGTATGCAGTTGCCCACTCCCTGTTACACTAGCCTGTCTAATGCCTTGTCTATGTTAGTTGCCATGTTTTAAGAATGCTTCACTTCTGGTACTGTTTGATGCTTCACATTTGTTCAGTGTAGACAGTGGGAGCAAATGATTCACATTGATTTGATATAAAATACCTAAAGCACTTGCACGGTTTGAAGTCATTGGAACTGCCTGGGCACTTACAATTAAGCAAACCCCAAAACTGATTCGAAAAGAGGTAAAAGTTTTGTTGCTTAATGAGCACTTTTAGTTGTTCTCTGCGGTATAAAGATGAACTAGAAACTCCACAATGGATAGTTTTGCTTTTAAAGACCTTTACTCTTGTGAGCTGAGGAGCAGCTAAGGGAGTTGTATTTTGAATGTTCTTACTTTTGCTTGCTGTCTTGATACTGGCTTAAATTTCAATGTTTTGTTTTTTGGTTTTTTTTTTTAAGAGAAATGGTTTTTTTTCATTGAAAAACTCAAGACATTAGCCTGACACATATGTGGTCAGTCCTGCTGGTTTGCTGTTACAAAGAACTGCTTTACTGTTTTTATTCTTTTTGTCAAACTGGAAAAGAACATTTACAGATTTTTTTTTTTCTTAATATTTTTTTTTTCCCATGGAGACACTGTGGAAGTCTTGATTTTGAGGTGTAAAGAGAGTCATTCAAGGCATTAATTTTTATTTTTGTTTTCACAGATTGCAAGTTGAAAGGGACACTCAAAGGTCCTCTTGTCCAACACCCCCTGCAGTGAACAGGGACACTTTCAACTAGATCAGGCTGCCCAGGGCCGTATTTTCATCTGAATCTGTTGGCTGCAGCATCATTCTTTTAGCAGTCCAGTGGCTTAGGGCATGTAAACAACCAATGAACAAGTTTTGGTTGGAAACTTGCCACAGATGATACAGCAACAAAAAATGATAGTAAAAATCATCAAAGAAGCTTTGAGCGATTTACCATAAAAAGCTGTGCGTTACTTGTCTCTCGTTTCAGTAAGAAGTGTTTTGAAGGGACATCACTAGTAAAAGCATGTACTTTGTTAAAATGTTTTTCATCTTCAGAGCACTTTGTAGCTTTCTGGAGTCTCATCTTCCTTGAGATGCAGGTAGATCTTAGTTATCCCTGCTGTACTCAAGAGGACAGTTGATATCTCTACATAAGGATTTGCTTCTTTGCTTTGAAGTCAGCAGAAAACCTGACACTGACTTGTTTTAAAAAAAGATTATTTTTGTTGACCCTAAATAAATATTTCTTTTCAATAAGAAATTGAAATAGGCCTGAGGTAGCATGTCTTAACTCAGCAGGAAGAAGAGCATGACTCTGCACAATCCATGCCAAGAAGTAACAGATTTCTTTTTCCTCTAGGGCTGGGTCCGTTCTGTCCGATCTCAGAAGGAAGTTTTGTTCCTGCATATAAATGATGGAAGTTCTCTCGAACACCTCCAGGTGGTTGCTGATCCCAGCCTGCAAAATAGGTTGGTCTCTTTGATATGCTTGGAAATATGTATGTGTTGAACAATTCTTGGAGGTGTCTACTCAGGCCTCCTTCCCTGTGTCAGACTTGCCAACAGCTGGCACCTGGCCACAGGACAGGCACCAGCTACTTCAGCTTGGGGTCTCCAGGTGTGTTTTTAGGATGCAGAGTGTGCCTACTCTGTCTCTGCTTAGCTAAAGCTTTCTTAGCTTAGTTAAGCTGAGGTATTTCTAACAGAATGATTGTACCCCTGTGCTCAGCACTGGTGAGACCACACCTTGAGTACTGTGTCTAGTTTTGAGCACTGCAATGCAAGACAGACATTGAGGTGCTGGAGTGGGTACAGAGAAGGGCAACAAAACTGATTTGGAGAGTAGGTCTTATGAGAAGAGGCTGAGGGACCTGAGATTGTTTAGTCTGAAGAAGAGGAGGCTGAGAGGAGACCTTATTCCTCTTTACAGCAGGTTGTAGTGAGGTTGGTGCTGCCCTCTTCTCTAAAGTAACTAATGGCGGGGAAAGGTCATGGTCTCAAGCTGTGCCAGGGGAGGTTTTGATTGGCTATTAGGAAAAGTTTCTTTACTGAAAAAGTGGTGGAGCATTGGAACAGGCTGCCCAGGGAGGTGGTGGAGTCACTATTCCAGGAGGTGTTATAAAAATGAGTAGATGTTACCCTCTGGGACACAGTGTAGTGGTTATGGAGGTGTTAGGTAGAAGGTTGGACTTGCTCCTGCACCTGGGTCAGCACGATCCCAAGCACAAATCCAGGCTGGGTGGTGAGTGGCTGGAGAGCACCCTGAGGAAAAGCACCTGAGGGTCTTGGTTGATGAAAAGCTCAGCATGAGCTGGCAGTGTGTGTGCAGCCCAGACAGTAACCATGTGCTGACCTGCAGCAAGAGCAGTGTGGCCAGCAGGGCAAGGGAGGGGATTCTGCCCCTTTACTCTGCTCTTGTCAGACCCCACCTGGAGTCCCCTGTGCAGTTCTGGAGCCCCCAGCACAGAAAGGACATGGAACTGTTGGGAGTGAGTCCAGAGGAGGACCTCAAAGATGCTCGGAGGGCTGCAGCAGCTCTGGTATGGGGACAGGCTGAGAGAGTTGGGGCTCTGCAGCCTGGAGAAGAGAAGGCTTCCAGGAGACCTTAGAGTAGCCTTCCAGTATCTGAAGGGGGCCTACAGGAAGGCTGGGGAGGGATTAGTGACAAGATCTTGTAATGACAGGATGAGGAGTAATGGGTTTAAAGTGGCAGAGGGCAGATTTAAACTAGATGTTAGGAGGAAGTTCTTTACAGTGAGGGTGATCAAACACTGGAATGGATTGCCCAGGGAGGTTGTGGCTGCTCCCTCCCTGGAGGTGTTCAAGGCCAGGGTGATTGAAGCCTTGAGTGACCTGTTCTAGTGAGAGGTGTCCCTGCCATGTCAGAAGGGTTGGAACTAGATCTTTTGAGGTCACTTCCAACCTAAACCATGCTATGATGTTATAGGTCTTTTCCAACCTTAGTGATTCTACGATTCAGTTTCAGTTGCCTGTCCTGTGAGATTAATTTGGACCTAATTTTCTTAAAAGAATGTGAGAACTCTGGGCTGCTGTTGGATTTGCTTGGAGATCACACAATGTAGGCTTGGATAACTGTCCTTCAGGTTTTTAAGAGTGTTTTTGCTCTTCCTATAACAATTTGAGGGCTAACTCTGTAGATGTATGCCATGGATAGGCGTGTCTGGTTTGTTGTTATGAAACAGTGCACTTCTTTTACGGCTTTGTTTTGTTGCTCTCAGTTGGGCTTTTTGGCCTGCAGTTGAAAGTTGTAGGATCATCCAAGAACTTTCTGCCTGTAACTTTTTTTTAAAAAAAAAATTCCTTTTTTTTTCTATGTCTTTTATGTCCCCACCAAGAGCCCCTTCTAATAAAAAACTGTCTCTTTTTTCTCTCATTTGTTCAACATTCCTACCTTGTCCTAAATTCTTTTTTAGCTTCATGAATATTCATGTTCCCACCTACAAGGGCAGGCTGAGGGAGCTGGGGTTGTTCAGCCTGGAGAAAAAAGAATCCAAGGAGACTTAATTGTGACCTTTGAGTACCTGAAAAGTGCCTGTAAGAAGGCTGCGGAGGGACTGTTTACAAAGGCCTGCAGTGATAGGATGAGGGACAATGATTTGAAATTAGGTAAGAGTGGATTTAGAATGTTAGAGGCTAGTGGAACAGTGGAACAGGTCGCCCAGTGAGGTGGTCGAGGCCCCATTCCTGGAGGTATTCAAGTTCAGGCCTGGCAAGACGCTGAGCAACCTGATCTAGTGGAGGGTGTCCCTGATGACTGCAGGGAAGGTGGACCAGATGACCTTTGGAAATCTCTTCCCACCCAGAGCATTCTGTGATTCTATGCATTTAATATTTTTTATTTGGTCCTTTAAGCCTTATGACTACAATAACTCTTGTGATCTCAAGTGATCCAGCTAAATTAACAGGAATGTAGCTGACTTTGTGTCAGTGCCTAGCTAAGCTGTTAATTTCTTTTTGGTTTCTTAGAGATCTGACTTTCGGAAGTGCAGTGGAAGTGCGAGGGAAACTGGTCAAAAGTCCTCACCAGAGGCAGAACATGGAGCTACAAGCTGAAACCATCCATGTGGTGGGACCCTGTGATATTTGGGTACGTCACTGCAGCAGGAGTCCAACTGGTAGGACTCCTTTGGAAATAAATTTCAAAAGGTCCAATGCCCAACAAAGCGTTCTTCAAACTGTTTGAGTCTGACAGTCCTGCAGGCTTTGATAAGTCAGCGATGTCTGTAGGGTACCTCAAAGGAGACACATAGGAACACTGTGAAAGCTCTTCTCTGGAGCAGAGCTCTTTCTATGTGGAAACTGGTGCACATGCTGGCAGCTAAGCATGTGCAATTATCCTACCCTGAAGCACTTCCCTGTGCCAGGTATGTTTGGCTGGGATGCAGTTTGGAGAAGCGGTAGTATCTGCCACAGATATGTTTCAGACAGTCTTGTTGCAACAGTGAGATGAGCAGCTGGCTTGCAAGGGAGCTCAGTATCCAGAAGGTGGAGCATTTCAGAGTGCTGATACCTTGTCTTGTGCTCAGGGCTCTTGCTCTGCTGAAAGCTTTATAAAATCCTCAGAGAAATTAGAAAGAATAGGTGGAAGCATCTAGTTCCTCTCTGCTCTGTAATGGCAACCGAGTTTTAGAATTGCTGTCTGCTACTCCACGAACTGTCTGCTACTCCACGAACCTTGACTCTTAGTTCCCATCCTCTTAATTTTATTTCCTTCTTGGTTTTCAGACATTCCCCTTGAAAATGAAGGAGAGGCACCCACTGGAGTATGTCCGACAGTTCCCTCACCTGCGATGCAGGAGCAACACCCTTGCCTCCCTCTTGAGAATCCGCAGTGAAGCCACTGCAGCCATCCACTCCTTCTTCCAGGTAATCCCTTCTGCAGTCAGCCTGAGCTGTAAAACACTCCACCAGTTTGGCTTCATGGGAGCATGTTAGGAGGGAAGAGAGTGTGACATCTTTCTTTGCAGGGTGTGGATTTTGAACTGGGTGGTTTTCTTTTCAGTCCTGGATTTGCCTGAGACCTTGACCAGACTATTCGTTGTGGTCCTTCCCACCACAGGAAGGACATTGAAGTGTTGGAGCAGGTCCAGAGGAGGCCACAAAGATGCTGAGAGGGCTGCAGCAGCTCTGTATGAGGACAGGCTGAGAGAGTTGGGGCTCTGCAGCCTGGAGAAGAGAAGGCTTCCAGGAGACCTTAGAGTAGCCTTCCAGTATCTGAAGGGGGCCTACAGGAAGGCTGGGGAGGGATTAGTGACAAGATCTTGTAATGACAGGATGAGGAGTAATGGGTTTAAAGTGGCAGAGGGCAGATTTAGACTGGATGTTAGGAGCAAGTTGTTTGCAGTGAGGGTGGTGAGACACTGGCACAGGTTGCCTAGGGAGGTTGTGGCTACTCCCTCTCTGGAGGTGTTCAAGGCCAGGTTGGATGAGGCCTTGAGTGACCTGTACTAGTGGGAGGTGTCCCTGCCTATGGCAGGATGTTGGAACTAGATGATCCTTGAGGTCCCTTCTAACCATACCATTTTATGATTCTATGATTAGCACATCTGTGATCTTTCCACCCATTTCCTGTTAGTTATTTTATCCCTTTCATTAAGCTGCAATATAATCGCCTGCCAGTGTGTGTGGTCTGTGGAACAGAATAATATGGAGTTGTTTAACCCATCCTCAGTAGTGACCTTATGGTCGTTGGATAGAAACCTCCTCCCACGTGGAGAAATCTATGATGCAGGAAGGCTACCAATCAAATAAGCCCTCCATGTTGTTCTTCTAAATTCTTTACCTTTTATTGCTGCGTTACAAGCCTGTGTGGATGTTGTTAGATGAGATTAAGAGACTTTTGGAATCATAGAATAGTTTGAGTTGGAAGGGACTTTAAAGGTCATGTAGTCTCTCCTGCAGTGACCAGGGACACCTTCCACTAGACCAGGCTACTCAAAGCTGTATCTAACCTGGCCTTGAACATTTCTAGGGATGGAGCATCCACAGCCTTTTTGGGCAACCTTTTCAAGTGTCTCACCACCCTCACAATGAAGACTTTCTTCCTCCTATCTACAACAGCAAAGAGTCATCATGGGGCAAAGAAGGTCACCAGCCTTCTAGGCTGTATTAGCCAAAGCGCTACCAGCAGATCAAGGGAGGGAATCCCTCCCCTCTGCACAGTACTGATGAGTCACCAGGATTGCTGGGTGAAGTCCTTGCGTCCTCAGCATAAGAGAGACATGGGTGTTGATACATTCCAAAATGCTAGCTGGAAGGTACCTGCATCTTATGAACATGTCAGTCTTTAGCTGTGGGCATGGTACAGGCTTTGCGCAGGCACTAGGTTGACTCTTGATTCCAGATACCACATAGAGGTCATGCAACTCTCTTCATGAGTAGATAAAGAAAGGTAGAAAAGTCTTCAAGTGCACCCAAGCCCCTTCTTGTAAAGATCTGTGTTTAATTAAACTTGTTTTAGTTTAAACATGTTGGCTTTACCTTGGGTAGAATCACATTCAGAGCATTCTGATTACGAAATTCCTATGTAGTAATTGGGATGACTCCACAGGTCAGAAGGTTCAGATTGAATTTCAGGTCCCAGGTATTGCTGGTGTTGTCACATGCAGTGGCAGAGAAGGCTTGCCTGCTCAAGGAGATATCTATATGGAACCACGTGGCGTTTTGAAGATTGTTTTAAGGGGTTGGTTTGGCTTTTTTTGAAGCACCTATTAGAAATACTCTGTCAGGTAAAGCTGCTAGTGGTGTCAGCATTGTGCCATCTGGTAGGACGGAAGCCTGCTCAGATTGGAATAGGTCTTTACTGGTGTGAAGCCACTAGATGGCATTGCCTGCAACAGGTTCAGACACAGGCAAGGAAACCAACTCAGATACAAAAAAGTATCTTACTGTGATACAAGGTTTACATCTCCAAATTAACTCCAGCTCAGCCCCTGACGTACCTTCCTGATTGAAAAAGATAAAGTATTTATTAATTTAGCAGTAACAGCTATACTGAAGTTATTTTTGAAGGAATAAGGAAGATTTGGTCCCAGACCTGATATTTGAGAATGCTTATGTTCCAGCTCTCCTAGCACCAGGGATGTCTGCAGTTTGCTCCATCTGATGAAGGAAAGCAGTCTCCTTAAACTGCCACCTACATCATCCCAAGCATGCTGTGATTTCTGACTTGACAATATCAGAACACACAGTAACTAGAAAGTATAATTGTAGAGTTTTCACTATGCAGTGCTCTAAAGAGCTTGATGGGGAAAGGAAATGAGGGGTGTTTTGAATACACACTTGCAGTGACCAGCAGGATGAGGGAGGTGATTCTTCCTCTCTGCTCTGGTGAGGCCTCCACTCGCAACTCTGGAGTCCTCAGCACAGAAAAGACAGACACTTGTTGGAGTGAGTCCAGAGGAGGCCACAGAAATAATCAGAGGACTGGAACCTTTCTACTGTGAAGACAGGCTGAGAGAGTTGATATTGTTTACCCTGAAGAGGAGAAGGCTCCAGGAAAAGTTTTTAGTACTTAAAGGGGTTCTATAGGAGAGATGAGGACAATTGTTTTAGCAGGGCCTTTTGTTGAGAGAAAACAGGGGATGGTGGTTTTCAACTGGAAGAGAGGAGATTAAGAAGAAATGTTTTACAGCAAGAGTGGTGAAATACTGGCCCAGGTTGCCCAGAGAGGTGGTAGATGCTTCATCCTGGGAAATGTTTCAGGTCAGGTTGTCTGGGACTTTGAGCAACCTGATGTAGTAGATGATGTCTCTGCTTACTGCAGGGGGCATGGACTGAATGATCCTTAAAGATCCATTTCGACCCTAAACAGCCTATGAGTCTATGAAATGATCTTGACTCTAACTTTAGAAAGTGGTGGGGATTTTTTAGTCCAGTCACTTCCATCAGTGACTAATACCAAATGCCTTTGGTTTGGATATTGAAGACTAAAATGTCATCATTGTGTCTTCTCTTGAATATTGTGGTCTGTGTGGGATAGAAACATTGTTCTGAGACACAGTAAAAAAGTTGCAGTGTGAATGCCAAGCTCCACTTTGCACATTAACTTCCAGATTTGTCAGAACCAGTAATGTGACTTGAAGTATTTTAGGAGCATTTTAAAAGGGGAGCAATCCAAGAGATTTTTATGGGATTCTCATCTTTCAGACCTGTGCCATTCACATAACCTTTCCAGAGCATCTAAGTGGTCTGAAATGTGCTTCTTCACAGTAACTGCCACCACTGTGTGAGGAATTTAGGCAATTTTCCAAAATCTCTTGTAGGGTTGGGTAGCTACATGACCAGCAGGCCTCTGGAGTATGCATGGAATTGTGACAGCGACCTGTGCTTTGCACTGGCAGGCTGAAACTGGCAAAGCAAATAGTTCTGACTGCAAAGTTTCTTTCTGTGTAGTGACTGGATCTCGGTAAGGAGCTTCTGCCAATCACTCAACAAGCTGAAGTCTTTTCTCCTGTAACCAAGATAGCCTACACCTGACTACAGGGACTTTGCTCCCCCTTCATTCAGTTATGGTGCTTCCACAAAATATATTGTGTCCATACCCACTCTTTAGTCCAAATTAACTTTAGGTCGGTTCTCAGGATAGGCACTAAATCCTGCTCCCGTCTTTTTGGCTTTTTAATTAGCTGGTGATAAGGTCCAAGGCCTGTCATGTGAATGATCCTGTGAAACTAAACCTTTAGAAACATTTGCTATTTTATCTTTCTATTTTTTTAAATTAGTGTTTTATGTAAATAGACAGTGGATTGTGCTCCACCATTGCCTCTGTCATGGTCTTGCTGGCACACCCTGATTTTAAACGAGTTCCCTTCGTGCTAGACATTACAGGAAAAACAAATCCTTTATTCACAGCTGAAATCCACTAGTTCCAGGTTCTTGTTTGCCTAGATGCACAAGTATGATCTCTATGCTCCACGAGTGATCACTTTGCTAAGTTAGTATCACTATAGAGCCAGATTGTTCCGTTCCTGGTTTTGCTTCTAACATGCTGTATGTGATTGCCTGAGGTCTGCTTGATGTACCCATCTACTGAAAACTGGGTTGCATCTGGTTTAAAAACCTCCAGCTGCACTGCAGAAATATCCACAGAATGGTGGGGTTCCCAAAATGAGCTAGTTCAACCCTTCTGGTAAGGCAGGGTTACCTAGAGAGAGTTGCATGGGGTAGTGTCCAGGCAGATTTTGAATCTCTCCAGAGAAGGAGACTCTACAACCTATCTGTGTAACCTGTTCCAGTGCTCTGGCACTGTCAAAGGAACAAAGTTTTTACTTGTGCTTAGATGGAACTTCCTGTGTTCCTGTTTGTGCCATTTGCCCCTTGCCCTGTTTCTGGACACCAGTGAAAAGAGTCTGGTGCCATCCTCCTGACCCATGCCCAGAGAAGAGAGCCTTTTCCTGATTTCAGAGGCCTCAGCTGTTATGAGCTGTTACATGAATGGATAGTTCTCCAGGTACTTAGAGGATCACCAAGCCAGAGTACACATGTGATGTCTCTTGTAACCAGTTTGACTTTTTTATCTCAGAAGATGTGAAGTGGGACTGACATTTTCGTGGTAGAGTATCCTCTGCTTAGCCAGCATCATCTAAAAAGCTGGGAGAAAATGAATCATTGAGACTGTAGGATTGAATTTGATTGAAACTGCCCAAAAATACAAACATAGTGAGAAGAAAGGGGAATAGCATGGAGACAAGCAGTTGAAAAACCTCACAGTAATAGCAGAAACCTCGTTGCTTTATGAAAAATGGTGAGGAAAGCACAAGTAATAGACATGGGATTGTAAATCATAGCAGCTTTTTGTTAGTCCTTCGTCCATGTGAGGCAGAAGTTGCCTGTCAGAGTACATGTGGTGTCGTGCTTGCAGGCTAGTTGGAGAGTTATGAAGTGTACTGCTTGATGTCATCCTTGAAGCTGCTGGTTTGTATCTTCAACTAGTCAACTTCAGCCTTCTGTCTGTCTCTTCCAGGATAATGGCTATGTGCACATTCATACCCCTATCATTACATCAAATGACTGCGAAGGGGCTGGGGAGCTCTTTCAAATTGAGGTAAGTTGGGCTGCCTAAAATCTGTTTTGTTTTTTTCTTGCAGAGCAGTCCTGGAATTGTTAAAGGCTAGAGGAAATGTTTGTCTTTACAAAACCTTTCCTTTATGTATTTCTGTCTGTGTTTATTTTTTAATATAGCAGTCCTTTGCTTCAGCTAGTTATTCAGACACAGTTAAACAGATGCATTACTATTTTTTAAATTGCTGCTTTGTGCTTTAATTGACACCTTTTACACTGATGAGGTTTTTGTGTCCCTGGTGCTGTGGAAAAGTGTGCGAAGGAAAACAGAGGGAAGTAGAAGATCTTAGTAAACAGAGAGATGTGATCACAAGAACCCAAGAGATGGGATGGGACAGTCAGGACAGTCTATTACATGCAAATGTTTCTCAGCTTTGAAATGAAAACTGTAATTTACTGTGAGATAGCTCCTTAAAAGAAAGTCAGCAATGCCTTAAACTCCTTTTCAACCATATATGTGTTCCTCCCTACACGCTGCTCCTGTTTTATGTTTGAATTATCCCCCAGTGTTGCCAAGCCTCCTCAGTCATCTACCAAATTACTGCCACGTTCTGTCATTACTTGAAGTCCTTCACATCTTGGGTCAAAACCTCCTATGAAACATAAATACACCTATAATCACTAGGAGTTGCCCACATGTCTCTCATAGTTCCTAACCCCCATATCCACCAATCATAAGAAATTCCATCTGCCTTTTTTATTTCATAGAATCATAGAGGTCTTTTCCAACTGAAAGAATTCTAAGATTTAAGTCCAACCATCAACCTAACACCATTAAACCGTGTCCCAAATTGCCATGTCCACGTGTTTCTTGAACACCTCCAGGTACAGCAACTCTACCACCTCCCTGGACAGCCTATTCCAATGCCTGACCATTCTTTCAGGAAAAGAATATTTTCCTGATATCCAAACCAAACCTCCTCTGGCACAATTTCAAGCCATTTTCTCT